>CAXKUT010000401.1:0-41834 GCA_964057025.1 Standfussiana lucernea | reverse complement strand
GCATTTTTAGACTTAAGTAGGCCTCCGCTTACGTACTGACCACTCTGCACTAGCGCGCACGCGTTTTGAAAAATTCTCCCTACAACCCTTGCAAAATTTTTATAAATTTCAGATAAAATCATCAAAATTTGGTGTTTTTCCAAATTTTCTTTAAAAACTACGTTTGAATATAGCTGCAATAGTACTCACCTGCCATCCCTGTGTTCTGGTCCGCGTTCCGTGTGCCGGAGTCCAGGTTGGGGGTTGAAAATCGAAATTTTTTGTTTCAAAAACTGGTTTTTTGACCAAAACCCAAAAATCTTGTTCGGCACCCACCTTGTTTTATTTCGTAGATCGCTAGCCCGCGCGGAGACCCGTCTCTGGACATATCGCACGCCCGGCTAGCTCAAATAAAACTTGTAATTTTTCTAAAATAGTCAATTTCTTGTTAAATTCCGTTGTACCAAAATCTACCTTAGGGAGTAAGCAAAACACAAAAAGTTAGATATCTTCGCCTTTAATAGTGCAATTTTGACGCTGTTTTCAGCATTTTTAGACTTAAGTAGGCCTCCGCTTACGTACTGACCACTCTGCACTAGCGCGCACGCGTTTTGAAAAATTCTCCCTACAACCCTTGCAAAATTTTTATAAATTTCAGATAAAATCATCAAAATTTGGTGTTTTTCCAAATTTTCTTTAAAAACTACGTTTGAATATAGCTGCAATAGTACTCACCTGCCATCCCTGTGTTCTGGTCCGCGTTCCGTGTGCCGGAGTCCAGGTTGGGGGTTGAAAATCGAAATTTTTTGTTTCAAAAACTGGTTTTTTGACCAAAACCCAAAAATCTTGTTCGGCACCCACCTTGTTTTATTTCGTAGATCGCTAGCCCGCGCGGAGACCCGTCTCTGGACATATCGCACGCCCGGCTAGCTCAAATAAAACTTGTAATTTTTCTAAAATAGTCAATTTCTTGTTAAATTCCGTTGTACCAAAATCTACCTTAGGGAGTAAGCAAAACACAAAAAGTTAGATATCTTCGCCTTTAATAGTGCAATTTTGACGCTGTTTTCAGCATTTTTAGACTTAAGTAGGCCTCCGCTTACGTACTGACCACTCTGCACTAGCGCGCACGCGTTTTGAAAAATTCTCCCTACAACCCTTGCAAAATTTTTATAAATTTCAGATAAAATCATCAAAATTTGGTGTTTTTCCAAATTTTCTTTAAAAACTACGTTTGAATATAGCTGCAATAGTACTCACCTGCCATCCCTGTGTTCTGGTCCGCGTTCCGTGTGCCGGAGTCCAGGTTGGGGGTTGAAAATCGAAATTTTTTGTTTCAAAAACTGGTTTTTTGACCAAAACCCAAAAATCTTGTTCGGCACCCACCTTGTTTTATTTCGTAGATCGCTAGCCCGCGCGGAGACCCGTCTCTGGACATATCGCACGCCCGGCTAGCTCAAATAAAACTTGTAATTTTTCTAAAATAGTCAATTTCTTGTTAAATTCCGTTGTACCAAAATCTACCTTAGGGAGTAAGCAAAACACAAAAAGTTAGATATCTTCGCCTTTAATAGTGCAATTTTGACGCTGTTTTCAGCATTTTTAGACTTAAGTAGGCCTCCGCTTACGTACTGACCACTCTGCACTAGCGCGCACGCGTTTTGAAAAATTCTCCCTACAACCCTTGCAAAATTTTTATAAATTTCAGATAAAATCATCAAAATTTGGTGTTTTTCCAAATTTTCTTTAAAAACTACGTTTGAATATAGCTGCAATAGTACTCACCTGCCATCCCCGTGTTCTGGTCCGCGTTCCGTGTGCCGGAGTCCAGGTTGGGGGTTGAAAATCGAAATTTTTTGTTTCAAAAACTGGTTTTTTGACCAAAACCCAAAAATCTTGTTCGGCACCCACCTTGTTTTATTTCGTAGATCGCTAGCCCGCGCGGAGACCCGTCTCTGGACATATCGCACGCCCGGCTAGCTCAAATAAAACTTGTAATTTTTCTAAAATAGTCAATTTCTTGTTAAATTCCGTTGTACCAAAATCTACCTTAGGGAGTAAGCAAAACACAAAAAGTTAGATATCTTCGCCTTTAATAGTGCAATTTTGACGCTGTTTTCAGCATTTTTAGACTTAAGTAGGCCTCCGCTTACGTACTGACCACTCTGCACTAGCGCGCACGCGTTTTGAAAAATTCTCCCTACAACCCTTGCAAAATTTTTATAAATTTCAGATAAAATCATCAAAATTTGGTGTTTTTCCAAATTTTCTTTAAAAACTACGTTTGAATATAGCTGCAATAGTACTCACCTGCCATCCCTGTGTTCTGGTCCGCGTTCCGTGTGCCGGAGTCCAGGTTGGGGGTTGAAAATCGAAATTTTTTGTTTCAAAAACTGGTTTTTTGACCAAAACCCAAAAATCTTGTTCGGCACCCACCTTGTTTTATTTCGTAGATCGCTAGCCCGCGCGGAGACCCGTCTCTGGACATATCGCACGCCCGGCTAGCTCAAATAAAACTTGTAATTTTTCTAAAATAGTCAATTTCTTGTTAAATTCCGTTGTACCAAAATCTACCTTAGGGAGTAAGCAAAACACAAAAAGTTAGATATCTTCGCCTTTAATAGTGCAATTTTGACGCTGTTTTCAGCATTTTTAGACTTAAGTAGGCCTCCGCTTACGTACTGACCACTCTGCACTAGCGCGCACGCGTTTTGAAAAATTCTCCCTACAACCCTTGCAAAATTTTTATAAATTTCAGATAAAATCATCAAAATTTGGTGTTTTTCCAAATTTTCTTTAAAAACTACGTTTGAATATAGCTGCAATAGTACTCACCTGCCATCCCTGTGTTCTGGTCCGCGTTCCGTGTGCCGGAGTCCAGGTTGGGGGTTGAAAATCGAAATTTTTTGTTTCAAAAACTGGTTTTTTGACCAAAACCCAAAAATCTTGTTCGGCACCCACCTTGTTTTATTTCGTAGATCGCTAGCCCGCGCGGAGACCCGTCTCTGGACATATCGCACGCCCGGCTAGCTCAAATAAAACTTGTAATTTTTCTAAAATAGTCAATTTCTTGTTAAATTCCGTTGTACCAAAATCTACCTTAGGGAGTAAGCAAAACACAAAAAGTTAGATATCTTCGCCTTTAATAGTGCAATTTTGACGCTGTTTTCAGCATTTTTAGACTTAAGTAGGCCTCCGCTTACGTACTGACCACTCTGCACTAGCGCGCACGCGTTTTGAAAAATTCTCCCTACAACCCTTGCAAAATTTTTATAAATTTCAGATAAAATCATCAAAATTTGGTGTTTTTCCAAATTTTCTTTAAAAACTACGTTTGAATATAGCTGCAATAGTACTCACCTGCCATCCCTGTGTTCTGGTCCGCGTTCCGTGTGCCGGAGTCCAGGTTGGGGGTTGAAAATCGAAATTTTTTGTTTCAAAAACTGGTTTTTTGACCAAAACCCAAAAATCTTGTTCGGCACCCACCTTGTTTTATTTCGTAGATCGCTAGCCCGCGCGGAGACCCGTCTCTGGACATATCGCACGCCCGGCTAGCTCAAATAAAACTTGTAATTTTTCTAAAATAGTCAATTTCTTGTTAAATTCCGTTGTACCAAAATCTACCTTAGGGAGTAAGCAAAACACAAAAAGTTAGATATCTTCGCCTTTAATAGTGCAATTTTGACGCTGTTTTCAGCATTTTTAGACTTAAGTAGGCCTCCGCTTACGTACTGACCACTCTGCACTAGCGCGCACGCGTTTTGAAAAATTCTCCCTACAACCCTTGCAAAATTTTTATAAATTTCAGATAAAATCATCAAAATTTGGTGTTTTTCCAAATTTTCTTTAAAAACTACGTTTGAATATAGCTGCAATAGTACTCACCTGCCATCCCTGTGTTCTGGTCCGCGTTCCGTGTGCCGGAGTCCAGGTTGGGGGTTGAAAATCGAAATTTTTTGTTTCAAAAACTGGTTTTTTGACCAAAACCCAAAAATCTTGTTCGGCACCCACCTTGTTTTATTTCGTAGATCGCTAGCCCGCGCGGAGACCCGTCTCTGGACATATCGCACGCCCGGCTAGCTCAAATAAAACTTGTAATTTTTCTAAAATAGTCAATTTCTTGTTAAATTCCGTTGTACCAAAATCTACCTTAGGGAGTAAGCAAAACACAAAAAGTTAGATATCTTCGCCTTTAATAGTGCAATTTTGACGCTGTTTTCAGCATTTTTAGACTTAAGTAGGCCTCCGCTTACGTACTGACCACTCTGCACTAGCGCGCACGCGTTTTGAAAAATTCTCCCTACAACCCTTGCAAAATTTTTATAAATTTCAGATAAAATCATCAAAATTTGGTGTTTTTCCAAATTTTCTTTAAAAACTACGTTTGAATATAGCTGCAATAGTACTCACCTGCCATCCCTGTGTTCTGGTCCGCGTTCCGTGTGCCGGAGTCCAGGTTGGGGGTTGAAAATCGAAATTTTTTGTTTCAAAAACTGGTTTTTTGACCAAAACCCAAAAATCTTGTTCGGCACCCACCTTGTTTTATTTCGTAGATCGCTAGCCCGCGCGGAGACCCGTCTCTGGACATATCGCACGCCCGGCTAGCTCAAATAAAACTTGTAATTTTTCTAAAATAGTCAATTTCTTGTTAAATTCCGTTGTACCAAAATCTACCTTAGGGAGTAAGCAAAACACAAAAAGTTAGATATCTTCGCCTTTAATAGTGCAATTTTGACGCTGTTTTCAGCATTTTTAGACTTAAGTAGGCCTCCGCTTACGTACTGACCACTCTGCACTAGCGCGCACGCGTTTTGAAAAATTCTCCCTACAACCCTTGCAAAATTTTTATAAATTTCAGATAAAATCATCAAAATTTGGTGTTTTTCCAAATTTTCTTTAAAAACTACGTTTGAATATAGCTGCAATAGTACTCACCTGCCATCCCTGTGTTCTGGTCCGCGTTCCGTGTGCCGGAGTCCAGGTTGGGGGTTGAAAATCGAAATTTTTTGTTTCAAAAACTGGTTTTTTGACCAAAACCCAAAAATCTTGTTCGGCACCCACCTTGTTTTATTTCGTAGATCGCTAGCCCGCGCGGAGACCCGTCTCTGGACATATCGCACGCCCGGCTAGCTCAAATAAAACTTGTAATTTTTCTAAAATAGTCAATTTCTTGTTAAATTCCGTTGTACCAAAATCTACCTTAGGGAGTAAGCAAAACACAAAAAGTTAGATATCTTCGCCTTTAATAGTGCAATTTTGACGCTGTTTTCAGCATTTTTAGACTTAAGTAGGCCTCCGCTTACGTACTGACCACTCTGCACTAGCGCGCACGCGTTTTGAAAAATTCTCCCTACAACCCTTGCAAAATTTTTATAAATTTCAGATAAAATCATCAAAATTTGGTGTTTTTCCAAATTTTCTTTAAAAACTACGTTTGAATATAGCTGCAATAGTACTCACCTGCCATCCCTGTGTTCTGGTCCGCGTTCCGTGTGCCGGAGTCCAGGTTGGGGGTTGAAAATCGAAATTTTTTGTTTCAAAAACTGGTTTTTTGACCAAAACCCAAAAATCTTGTTCGGCACCCACCTTGTTTTATTTCGTAGATCGCTAGCCCGCGCGGAGACCCGTCTCTGGACATATCGCACGCCCGGCTAGCTCAAATAAAACTTGTAATTTTTCTAAAATAGTCAATTTCTTGTTAAATTCCGTTGTACCAAAATCTACCTTAGGGAGTAAGCAAAACACAAAAAGTTAGATATCTTCGCCTTTAATAGTGCAATTTTGACGCTGTTTTCAGCATTTTTAGACTTAAGTAGGCCTCCGCTTACGTACTGACCACTCTGCACTAGCGCGCACGCGTTTTGAAAAATCCTCCCTACAACCCTTGCAAAATTTTTATAAATTTCAGATAAAATCATCAAAATTTGGTGTTTTTCCAAATTTTCTTTAAAAACTACGTTTGAATATAGCTGCAATAGTACTCACCTGCCATCCCTGTGTTCTGGTCCGCGTTCCGTGTGCCGGAGTCCAGGTTGGGGGTTGAAAATCGAAATTTTTTGTTTCAAAAACTGGTTTTTTGACCAAAACCCAAAAATCTTGTTCGGCACCCACCTTGTTTTATTTCGTAGATCGCTAGCCCGCGCGGAGACCCGTCTCTGGACATATCGCACGCCCGGCTAGCTCAAATAAAACTTGTAATTTTTCTAAAATAGTCAATTTCTTGTTAAATTCCGTTGTACCAAAATCTACCTTAGGGAGTAAGCAAAACACAAAAAGTTAGATATCTTCGCCTTTAATAGTGCAATTTTGACGCTGTTTTCAGCATTTTTAGACTTAAGTAGGCCTCCGCTTACGTACTGACCACTCTGCACTAGCGCGCACGCGTTTTGAAAAATCCTCCCTACAACCCTTGCAAAATTTTTATAAATTTCAGATAAAATCATCAAAATTTGGTGTTTTTCCAAATTTTCTTTAAAAACTACGTTTGAATATAGCTGCAATAGTACTCACCTGCCATCCCTGTGTTCTGGTCCGCGTTCCGTGTGCCGGAGTCCAGGTTGGGGGTTGAAAATCGAAATTTTTTGTTTCAAAAACTGGTTTTTTGACCAAAACCCAAAAATCTTGTTCGGCACCCACCTTGTTTTATTTCGTAGATCGCTAGCCCGCGCGGAGACCCGTCTCTGGACATATCGCACGCCCGGCTAGCTCAAATAAAACTTGTAATTTTTCTAAAATAGTCAATTTCTTGTTAAATTCCGTTGTACCAAAATCTACCTTAGGGAGTAAGCAAAACACAAAAAGTTAGATATCTTCGCCTTTAATAGTGCAATTTTGACGCTGTTTTCAGCATTTTTAGACTTAAGTAGGCCTCCGCTTACGTACTGACCACTCTGCACTAGCGCGCACGCGTTTTGAAAAATTCTCCCTACAACCCTTGCAAAATTTTTATAAATTTCAGATAAAATCATCAAAATTTGGTGTTTTTCCAAATTTTCTTTAAAAACTACGTTTGAATATAGCTGCAATAGTACTCACCTGCCATCCCTGTGTTCTGGTCCGCGTTCCGTGTGCCGGAGTCCAGGTTGGGGGTTGAAAATCGAAATTTTTTGTTTCAAAAACTGGTTTTTTGACCAAAACCCAAAAATCTTGTTCGGCACCCACCTTGTTTTATTTCGTAGATCGCTAGCCCGCGCGGAGACCCGTCTCTGGACATATCGCACGCCCGGCTAGCTCAAATAAAACTTGTAATTTTTCTAAAATAGTCAATTTCTTGTTAAATTCCGTTGTACCAAAATCTACCTTAGGGAGTAAGCAAAACACAAAAAGTTAGATATCTTCGCCTTTAATAGTGCAATTTTGACGCTGTTTTCAGCATTTTTAGACTTAAGTAGGCCTCCGCTTACGTACTGACCACTCTGCACTAGCGCGCACGCGTTTTGAAAAATTCTCCCTACAACCCTTGCAAAATTTTTATAAATTTCAGATAAAATCATCAAAATTTGGTGTTTTTCCAAATTTTCTTTAAAAACTACGTTTGAATATAGCTGCAATAGTACTCACCTGCCATCCCTGTGTTCTGGTCCGCGTTCCGTGTGCCGGAGTCCAGGTTGGGGGTTGAAAATCGAAATTTTTTGTTTCAAAAACTGGTTTTTTGACCAAAACCCAAAAATCTTGTTCGGCACCCACCTTGTTTTATTTCGTAGATCGCTAGCCCGCGCGGAGACCCGTCTCTGGACATATCGCACGCCCGGCTAGCTCAAATAAAACTTGTAATTTTTCTAAAATAGTCAATTTCTTGTTAAATTCCGTTGTACCAAAATCTACCTTAGGGAGTAAGCAAAACACAAAAAGTTAGATATCTTCGCCTTTAATAGTGCAATTTTGACGCTGTTTTCAGCATTTTTAGACTTAAGTAGGCCTCCGCTTACGTACTGACCACTCTGCACTAGCGCGCACGCGTTTTGAAAAATTCTCCCTACAACCCTTGCAAAATTTTTATAAATTTCAGATAAAATCATCAAAATTTGGTGTTTTTCCAAATTTTCTTTAAAAACTACGTTTGAATATAGCTGCAATAGTACTCACCTGCCATCCCTGTGTTCTGGTCCGCGTTCCGTGTGCCGGAGTCCAGGTTGGGGGTTGAAAATCGAAATTTTTTGTTTCAAAAACTGGTTTTTTGACCAAAACCCAAAAATCTTGTTCGGCACCCACCTTGTTTTATTTCGTAGATCGCTAGCCCGCGCGGAGACCCGTCTCTGGACATATCGCACGCCCGGCTAGCTCAAATAAAACTTGTAATTTTTCTAAAATAGTCAATTTCTTGTTAAATTCCGTTGTACCAAAATCTACCTTAGGGAGTAAGCAAAACACAAAAAGTTAGATATATTCGCCTTTAATAGTGCAATTTTGACGCTGTTTTCAGCATTTTTAGACTTAAGTAGGCCTCCGCTTACGTACTGACCACTCTGCACTAGCGCGCACGCGTTTTGAAAAATTCTCCCTACAACCCTTGCAAAATTTTTATAAATTTCAGATAAAATCATCAAAATTTGGTGTTTTTCCAAATTTTCTTTAAAAACTACGTTTGAATATAGCTGCAATAGTACTCACCTGCCATCCCTGTGTTCTGGTCCGCGTTCCGTGTGCCGGAGTCCGGGTTGGGGGTTGAAAATCGAAATTTTTTGTTTCAAAAACTGGTTTTTTGACCAAAACCCAAAAATCTTGTTCGGCACCCACCTTGTTTTATTTCGTAGATCGCTAGCCCGCGCGGAGACCCGTCTCTGGACATATCGCACGCCCGGCTAGCTCAAATAAAACTTGTAATTTTTCTAAAATAGTCAATTTCTTGTTAAATTCCGTTGTACCAAAATCTACCTTAGGGAGTAAGCAAAACACAAAAAGTTAGATATCTTCGCCTTTAATAGTGCAATTTTGACGCTGTTTTCAGCATTTTTAGACTTAAGTAGGCCTCCGCTTACGTACTGACCACTCTGCACTAGCGCGCACGCGTTTTGAAAAATTCTCCCTACAACCCTTGCAAAATTTTTATAAATTTCAGATAAAATCATCAAAATTTGGTGTTTTTCCAAATTTTCTTTAAAAACTACGTTTGAATATAGCTGCAATAGTACTCACCTGCCATCCCTGTGTTCTGGTCCGCGTTCCGTGTGCCGGAGTCCAGGTTGGGGGTTGAAAATCGAAATTTTTTGTTTCAAAAACTGGTTTTTTGACCAAAACCCAAAAATCTTGTTCGGCACCCACCTTGTTTTATTTCGTAGATCGCTAGCCCGCGCGGAGACCCGTCTCTGGACATATCGCACGCCCGGCTAGCTCAAATAAAACTTGTAATTTTTCTAAAATAGTCAATTTCTTGTTAAATTCCGTTGTACCAAAATCTACCTTAGGGAGTAAGCAAAACACAAAAAGTTAGATATCTTCGCCTTTAATAGTGCAATTTTGACGCTGTTTTCAGCATTTTTAGACTTAAGTAGGCCTCCGCTTACGTACTGACCACTCTGCACTAGCGCGCACGCGTTTTGAAAAATTCTCCCTACAACCCTTGCAAAATTTTTATAAATTTCAGATAAAATCATCAAAATTTGGTGTTTTTCCAAATTTTCTTTAAAAACTACGTTTGAATATAGCTGCAATAGTACTCACCTGCCATCCCTGTGTTCTGGTCCGCGTTCCGTGTGCCGGAGTCCAGGTTGGGGGTTGAAAATCGAAATTTTTTGTTTCAAAAACTGGTTTTTTGACCAAAACCCAAAAATCTTGTTCGGCACCCACCTTGTTTTATTTCGTAGATCGCTAGCCCGCGCGGAGACCCGTCTCTGGACATATCGCACGCCCGGCTAGCTCAAATAAAACTTGTAATTTTTCTAAAATAGTCAATTTCTTGTTAAATTCCGTTGTACCAAAATCTACCTTAGGGAGTAAGCAAAACACAAAAAGTTAGATATATTCGCCTTTAATAGTGCAATTTTGACGCTGTTTTCAGCATTTTTAGACTTAAGTAGGCCTCCGCTTACGTACTGACCACTCTGCACTAGCGCGCACGCGTTTTGAAAAATTCTCCCTACAACCCTTGCAAAATTTTTATAAATTTCAGATAAAATCATCAAAATTTGGTGTTTTTCCAAATTTTCTTTAAAAACTACGTTTGAATATAGCTGCAATAGTACTCACCTGCCATCCCTGTGTTCTGGTCCGCGTTCCGTGTGCCGGAGTCCGGGTTGGGGGTTGAAAATCGAAATTTTTTGTTTCAAAAACTGGTTTTTTGACCAAAACCCAAAAATCTTGTTCGGCACCCACCTTGTTTTATTTCGTAGATCGCTAGCCCGCGCGGAGACCCGTCTCTGGACATATCGCACGCCCGGCTAGCTCAAATAAAACTTGTAATTTTTCTAAAATAGTCAATTTCTTGTTAAATTCCGTTGTACCAAAATCTACCTTAGGGAGTAAGCAAAACACAAAAAGTTAGATATATTCGCCTTTAATAGTGCAATTTTGACGCTGTTTTCAGCATTTTTAGACTTAAGTAGGCCTCCGCTTACGTACTGACCACTCTGCACTAGCGCGCACGCGTTTTGAAAAATTCTCCCTACAACCCTTGCAAAATTTTTATAAATTTCAGATAAAATCATCAAAATTTGGTGTTTTTCCAAATTTTCTTTAAAAACTACGTTTGAATATAGCTGCAATAGTACTCACCTGCCATCCCTGTGTTCTGGTCCGCGTTCCGTGTGCCGGAGTCCGGGTTGGGGGTTGAAAATCGAAATTTTTTGTTTCAAAAACTGGTTTTTTGACCAAAACCCAAAAATCTTGTTCGGCACCCACCTTGTTTTATTTCGTAGATCGCTAGCCCGCGCGGAGACCCGTCTCTGGACATATCGCACGCCCGGCTAGCTCAAATAAAACTTGTAATTTTTCTAAAATAGTCAATTTCTTGTTAAATTCCGTTGTACCAAAATCTACCTTAGGGAGTAAGCAAAACACAAAAAGTTAGATATCTTCGCCTTTAATAGTGCAATTTTGACGCTGTTTTCAGCATTTTTAGACTTAAGTAGGCCTCCGCTTACGTACTGACCACTCTGCACTAGCGCGCACGCGTTTTGAAAAATTCTCCCTACAACCCTTGCAAAATTTTTATAAATTTCAGATAAAATCATCAAAATTTGGTGTTTTTCCAAATTTTCTTTAAAAACTACGTTTGAATATAGCTGCAATAGTACTCACCTGCCATCCCTGTGTTCTGGTCCGCGTTCCGTGTGCCGGAGTCCAGGTTGGGGGTTGAAAATCGAAATTTTTTGTTTCAAAAACTGGTTTTTTGACCAAAACCCAAAAATCTTGTTCGGCACCCACCTTGTTTTATTTCGTAGATCGCTAGCCCGCGCGGAGACCCGTCTCTGGACATATCGCACGCCCGGCTAGCTCAAATAAAACTTGTAATTTTTCTAAAATAGTCAATTTCTTGTTAAATTCCGTTGTACCAAAATCTACCTTAGGGAGTAAGCAAAACACAAAAAGTTAGATATCTTCGCCTTTAATAGTGCAATTTTGACGCTGTTTTCAGCATTTTTAGACTTAAGTAGGCCTCCGCTTACGTACTGACCACTCTGCACTAGCGCGCACGCGTTTTGAAAAATTCTCCCTACAACCCTTGCAAAATTTTTATAAATTTCAGATAAAATCATCAAAATTTGGTGTTTTTCCAAATTTTCTTTAAAAACTACGTTTGAATATAGCTGCAATAGTACTCACCTGCCATCCCTGTGTTCTGGTCCGCGTTCCGTGTGCCGGAGTCCAGGTTGGGGGTTGAAAATCGAAATTTTTTGTTTCAAAAACTGGTTTTTTGACCAAAACCCAAAAATCTTGTTCGGCACCCACCTTGTTTTATTTCGTAGATCGCTAGCCCGCGCGGAGACCCGTCTCTGGACATATCGCACGCCCGGCTAGCTCAAATAAAACTTGTAATTTTTCTAAAATAGTCAATTTCTTGTTAAATTCCGTTGTACCAAAATCTACCTTAGGGAGTAAGCAAAACACAAAAAGTTAGATATATTCGCCTTTAATAGTGCAATTTTGACGCTGTTTTCAGCATTTTTAGACTTAAGTAGGCCTCCGCTTACGTACTGACCACTCTGCACTAGCGCGCACGCGTTTTGAAAAATTCTCCCTACAACCCTTGCAAAATTTTTATAAATTTCAGATAAAATCATCAAAATTTGGTGTTTTTCCAAATTTTCTTTAAAAACTACGTTTGAATATAGCTGCAATAGTACTCACCTGCCATCCCTGTGTTCTGGTCCGCGTTCCGTGTGCCGGAGTCCGGGTTGGGGGTTGAAAATCGAAATTTTTTGTTTCAAAAACTGGTTTTTTGACCAAAACCCAAAAATCTTGTTCGGCACCCACCTTGTTTTATTTCGTAGATCGCTAGCCCGCGCGGAGACCCGTCTCTGGACATATCGCACGCCCGGCTAGCTCAAATAAAACTTGTAATTTTTCTAAAATAGTCAATTTCTTGTTAAATTCCGTTGTACCAAAATCTACCTTAGGGAGTAAGCAAAACACAAAAAGTTAGATATCTTCGCCTTTAATAGTGCAATTTTGACGCTGTTTTCAGCATTTTTAGACTTAAGTAGGCCTCCGCTTACGTACTGACCACTCTGCACTAGCGCGCACGCGTTTTGAAAAATTCTCCCTACAACCCTTGCAAAATTTTTATAAATTTCAGATAAAATCATCAAAATTTGGTGTTTTTCCAAATTTTCTTTAAAAACTACGTTTGAATATAGCTGCAATAGTACTCACCTGCCATCCCTGTGTTCTGGTCCGCGTTCCGTGTGCCGGAGTCCAGGTTGGGGGTTGAAAATCGAAATTTTTTGTTTCAAAAACTGGTTTTTTGACCAAAACCCAAAAATCTTGTTCGGCACCCACCTTGTTTTATTTCGTAGATCGCTAGCCCGCGCGGAGACCCGTCTCTGGACATATCGCACGCCCGGCTAGCTCAAATAAAACTTGTAATTTTTCTAAAATAGTCAATTTCTTGTTAAATTCCGTTGTACCAAAATCTACCTTAGGGAGTAAGCAAAACACAAAAAGTTAGATATCTTCGCCTTTAATAGTGCAATTTTGACGCTGTTTTCAGCATTTTTAGACTTAAGTAGGCCTCCGCTTACGTACTGACCACTCTGCACTAGCGCGCACGCGTTTTGAAAAATTCTCCCTACAACCCTTGCAAAATTTTTATAAATTTCAGATAAAATCATCAAAATTTGGTGTTTTTCCAAATTTTCTTTAAAAACTACGTTTGAATATAGCTGCAATAGTACTCACCTGCCATCCCTGTGTTCTGGTCCGCGTTCCGTGTGCCGGAGTCCAGGTTGGGGGTTGAAAATCGAAATTTTTTGTTTCAAAAACTGGTTTTTTGACCAAAACCCAAAAATCTTGTTCGGCACCCACCTTGTTTTATTTCGTAGATCGCTAGCCCGCGCGGAGACCCGTCTCTGGACATATCGCACGCCCGGCTAGCTCAAATAAAACTTGTAATTTTTCTAAAATAGTCAATTTCTTGTTAAATTCCGTTGTACCAAAATCTACCTTAGGGAGTAAGCAAAACACAAAAAGTTAGATATCTTCGCCTTTAATAGTGCAATTTTGACGCTGTTTTCAGCATTTTTAGACTTAAGTAGGCCTCCGCTTACGTACTGACCACTCTGCACTAGCGCGCACGCGTTTTGAAAAATTCTCCCTACAACCCTTGCAAAATTTTTATAAATTTCAGATAAAATCATCAAAATTTGGTGTTTTTCCAAATTTTCTTTAAAAACTACGTTTGAATATAGCTGCAATAGTACTCACCTGCCATCCCTGTGTTCTGGTCCGCGTTCCGTGTGCCGGAGTCCAGGTTGGGGGTTGAAAATCGAAATTTTTTGTTTCAAAAACTGGTTTTTTGACCAAAACCCAAAAATCTTGTTCGGCACCCACCTTGTTTTATTTCGTAGATCGCTAGCCCGCGCGGAGACCCGTCTCTGGACATATCGCACGCCCGGCTAGCTCAAATAAAACTTGTAATTTTTCTAAAATAGTCAATTTCTTGTTAAATTCCGTTGTACCAAAATCTACCTTAGGGAGTAAGCAAAACACAAAAAGTTAGATATCTTCGCCTTTAATAGTGCAATTTTGACGCTGTTTTCAGCATTTTTAGACTTAAGTAGGCCTCCGCTTACGTACTGACCACTCTGCACTAGCGCGCACGCGTTTTGAAAAATTCTCCCTACAACCCTTGCAAAATTTTTATAAATTTCAGATAAAATCATCAAAATTTGGTGTTTTTCCAAATTTTCTTTAAAAACTACGTTTGAATATAGCTGCAATAGTACTCACCTGCCATCCCTGTGTTCTGGTCCGCGTTCCGTGTGCCGGAGTCCAGGTTGGGGGTTGAAAATCGAAATTTTTTGTTTCAAAAACTGGTTTTTTGACCAAAACCCAAAAATCTTGTTCGGCACCCACCTTGTTTTATTTCGTAGATCGCTAGCCCGCGCGGAGACCCGTCTCTGGACATATCGCACGCCCGGCTAGCTCAAATAAAACTTGTAATTTTTCTAAAATAGTCAATTTCTTGTTAAATTCCGTTGTACCAAAATCTACCTTAGGGAGTAAGCAAAACACAAAAAGTTAGATATCTTCGCCTTTAATAGTGCAATTTTGACGCTGTTTTCAGCATTTTTAGACTTAAGTAGGCCTCCGCTTACGTACTGACCACTCTGCACTAGCGCGCACGCGTTTTGAAAAATTCTCCCTACAACCCTTGCAAAATTTTTATAAATTTCAGATAAAATCATCAAAATTTGGTGTTTTTCCAAATTTTCTTTAAAAACTACGTTTGAATATAGCTGCAATAGTACTCACCTGCCATCCCTGTGTTCTGGTCCGCGTTCCGTGTGCCGGAGTCCAGGTTGGGGGTTGAAAATCGAAATTTTTTGTTTCAAAAACTGGTTTTTTGACCAAAACCCAAAAATCTTGTTCGGCACCCACCTTGTTTTATTTCGTAGATCGCTAGCCCGCGCGGAGACCCGTCTCTGGACATATCGCACGCCCGGCTAGCTCAAATAAAACTTGTAATTTTTCTAAAATAGTAAATTTCTTGTTAAATTCCGTTGTACCAAAATCTACCTTATAGTAAGCAAAACACAAAAAGTTAGATATCTTCGCCTTTAATAGTGCAATTTTGACGCTGTTTTCAGCATTTTTAGACTTAAGTAGGCCTCCGCTTACGTACTGACCACTCTGCACTAGCGCGCACGCGTTTTGAAAAATTCTCCCTACAACCCTTGCAAAATTTTTATAAATTTCAGATAAAATCATCAAAATTTGGTGTTTTTCCAAATTTTCTTTAAAAACTACGTTTGAATATAGCTGCAATAGTACTCACCTGCCATCCCTGTGTTCTGGTCCGCGTTCCGTGTGCCGGAGTCCAGGTTGGGGGTTGAAAATCGAAATTTTTTGTTTCAAAAACTGGTTTTTTGACCAAAACCCAAAAATCTTGTTCGGCACCCACCTTGTTTTATTTCGTAGATCGCTAGCCCGCGCGGAGACCCGTCTCTGGACATATCGCACGCCCGGCTAGCTCAAATAAAACTTGTAATTTTTCTAAAATAGTCAATTTCTTGTTAAATTCCGTTGTACCAAAATCTACCTTAGGGAGTAAGCAAAACACAAAAAGTTAGATATCTTCGCCTTTAATAGTGCAATTTTGACGCCGTTTTCAGCATTTTTAGACTTAAGTAGGCCTCCGCTTACGTACTGACCACTCTGCACTAGCGCGCACGCGTTTTGAAAAATTCTCCCTACAACCCTTGCAAAATTTTTATAAATTTCAGATAAAATCATCAAAATTTGGTGTTTTTCCAAATTTTCTTTAAAAACTACGTTTGAATATAGCTGCAATAGTACTCACCTGCCATCCCTGTGTTCTGGTCCGCGTTCCGTGTGCCGGAGTCCAGGTTGGGGGTTGAAAATCGAAATTTTTTGTTTCAAAAACTGGTTTTTTGACCAAAACCCAAAAATCTTGTTCGGCACCCACCTTGTTTTATTTCGTAGATCGCTAGCCCGCGCGGAGACCCGTCTCTGGACATATCGCACGCCCGGCTAGCTCAAATAAAACTTGTAATTTTTCTAAAATAGTAAATTTCTTGTTAAATTCCGTTGTACCAAAATCTACCTTAGGGAGTAAGCAAACGATCGGCGGCGGCGACCTCTCGCGTCCGGCCCTGGTTCGAGCCATGGTCCGGAGCGAGACGGAATGGGAAGCCGTCACCTCCTTTTGCGAAGCAGTCATGCTAGCAAAGGAGGAGGCGGAACGTGAGAGAGAGCGTTCCTCCTCACGTCCCAGCCGCCGCGGGAGACGCACCGGGCGTCGGGGGCCACGTGGTGGCCCCCGGCCACCGTAGACGCGGGCCTGTGGACGGTGAGCTAAGGGCTAGCTCGCCGTCCCTCCGTCTTAGGACGACAGGCCGTGTCGACGGCGCGTTCGTGTTCCACGCGCGCCTCAAAGAGATGTCAGCAGAGGGAAGGGGCCCGCAAGGGCCGATGCCTGCCGGGTGCTGCGGGTTGTTCGAAAGAGATACCGCGGCCCCGGAACACAAAGGGCGATGAAGGAACATGGGTGGGTTTTAGTCAGTAAAAGTCTGACACACCCTCCCGCTCAGCCCAGAGCGGGAGAAGTCATTTGATGATTTCCCATCCGGAAAAAAAAAAAAAAAAAAAAAAAAAAAAAAAAAAAAAGGGAGTAAGCAAAACACAAAAAGTTAGATATCTTCGCCTTTAATAGTGCAATTTTGACGCTGTTTTCAGCATTTTTAGACTTAAGTAGGCCTCCGCTTACGTACTGACCACTCTGCACTAGCGCGCACGCGTTTTGAAAAATTCTCCCTACAACCCTTGCAAAATTTTTATAAATTTCAGATAAAATCATCAAAATTTGGTGTTTTTCCAAATTTTCTTTAAAAACTACGTTTGAATATAGCTGCAATAGTACTCACCTGCCATCCCTGTGTTCTGGTCCGCGTTCCGTGTGCCGGAGTCCAGGTTGGGGGTTGAAAATCGAAATTTTTTGTTTCAAAAACTGGTTTTTTGACCAAAACCCAAAAATCTTGTTCGGCACCCACCTTGTTTTATTTCGTAGATCGCTAGCCCGCGCGGAGACCCGTCTCTGGACATATCGCACGCCCGGCTAGCTCAAATAAAACTTGTAATTTTTCTAAAATAGTAAATTTCTTGTTAAATTCCGTTGTACCAAAATCTACCTTAGGGAGTAAGCAAAACACAAAAAGTTAGATATCTTCGCCTTTAATAGTGCAATTTTGACGCTGTTTTCAGCATTTTTAGACTTAAGTAGGCCTCCGCTTACGTACTGACCACTCTGCACTAGCGCGCACGCGTTTTGAAAAATTCTCCCTACAACCCTTGCAAAATTTTTATAAATTTCAGATAAAATCATCAAAATTTGGTGTTTTTCCAAATTTTCTTTAAAAACTACGTTTGAATATAGCTGCAATAGTACTCACCTGCCATCCCTGTGTTCTGGTCCGCGTTCCGTGTGCCGGAGTCCGGGTTGGGGGTTGAAAATCGAAATTTTTTGTTTCAAAAACTGGTTTTTTGACCAAAACCCAAAAATCTTGTTCGGCACCCACCTTGTTTTATTTCGTAGATCGCTAGCCCGCGCGGAGACCCGTCTCTGGACATATCGCACGCCCGGCTAGCTCAAATAAAACTTGTAATTTTTCTAAAATAGTCAATTTCTTGTTAAATTCCGTTGTACCAAAATCTACCTTAGGGAGTAAGCAAAACACAAAAAGTTAGATATCTTCGCCTTTAATAGTGCAATTTTGACGCTGTTTTCAGCATTTTTAGACTTAAGTAGGCCTCCGCTTACGTACTGACCACTCTGCACTAGCGCGCACGCGTTTTGAAAAATTCTCCCTACAACCCTTGCAAAATTTTTATAAATTTCAGATAAAATCATCAAAATTTGGTGTTTTTCCAAATTTTCTTTAAAAACTACGTTTGAATATAGCTGCAATAGTACTCACCTGCCATCCCTGTGTTCTGGTCCGCGTTCCGTGTGCCGGAGTCCAGGTTGGGGGTTGAAAATCGAAATTTTTTGTTTCAAAAACTGGTTTTTTGACCAAAACCCAAAAATCTTGTTCGGCACCCACCTTGTTTTATTTCGTAGATCGCTAGCCCGCGCGGAGACCCGTCTCTGGACATATCGCACGCCCGGCTAGCTCAAATAAAACTTGTAATTTTTCTAAAATAGTCAATTTCTTGTTAAATTCCGTTGTACCAAAATCTACCTTAGGGAGTAAGCAAAACACAAAAAGTTAGATATCTTCGCCTTTAATAGTGCAATTTTGACGCTGTTTTCAGCATTTTTAGACTTAAGTAGGCCTCCGCTTACGTACTGACCACTCTGCACTAGCGCGCACGCGTTTTGAAAAATTCTCCCTACAACCCTTGCAAAATTTTTATAAATTTCAGATAAAATCATCAAAATTTGGTGTTTTTCCAAATTTTCTTTAAAAACTACGTTTGAATATAGCTGCAATAGTACTCACCTGCCATCCCTGTGTTCTGGTCCGCGTTCCGTGTGCCGGAGTCCAGGTTGGGGGTTGAAAATCGAAATTTTTTGTTTCAAAAACTGGTTTTTTGACCAAAACCCAAAAATCTTGTTCGGCACCCACCTTGTTTTATTTCGTAGATCGCTAGCCCGCGCGGAGACCCGTCTCTGGACATATCGCACGCCCGGCTAGCTCAAATAAAACTTGTAATTTTTCTAAAATAGTCAATTTCTTGTTAAATTCCGTTGTACCAAAATCTACCTTAGGGAGTAAGCAAAACACAAAAAGTTAGATATCTTCGCCTTTAATAGTGCAATTTTGACGCTGTTTTCAGCATTTTTAGACTTAAGTAGGCCTCCGCTTACGTACTGACCACTCTGCACTAGCGCGCACGCGTTTTGAAAAATTCTCCCTACAACCCTTGCAAAATTTTTATAAATTTCAGATAAAATCATCAAAATTTGGTGTTTTTCCAAATTTTCTTTAAAAACTACGTTTGAATATAGCTGCAATAGTACTCACCTGCCATCCCTGTGTTCTGGTCCGCGTTCCGTGTGCCGGAGTCCAGGTTGGGGGTTGAAAATCGAAATTTTTTGTTTCAAAAACTGGTTTTTTGACCAAAACCCAAAAATCTTGTTCGGCACCCACCTTGTTTTATTTCGCAGATCGCTAGCCCGCGCGGAGACCCGTCTCTGGACATATCGCACGCCCGGCTAGCTCAAATAAAACTTGTAATTTTTCTAAAATAGTCAATTTCTTGTTAAATTCCGTTGTACCAAAATCTACCTTAGGGAGTAAGCAAAACACAAAAAGTTAGATATCTTCGCCTTTAATAGTGCAATTTTGACGCTGTTTTCAGCATTTTTAGACTTAAGTAGGCCTCCGCTTACGTACTGACCACTCTGCACTAGCGCGCACGCGTTTTGAAAAATTCTCCCTACAACCCTTGCAAAATTTTTATAAATTTCAGATAAAATCATCAAAATTTGGTGTTTTTCCAAATTTTCTTTAAAAACTACGTTTGAATATAGCTGCAATAGTACTCACCTGCCATCCCTGTGTTCTGGTCCGCGTTCCGTGTGCCGGAGTCCAGGTTGGGGGTTGAAAATCGAAATTTTTTGTTTCAAAAACTGGTTTTTTGACCAAAACCCAAAAATCTTGTTCGGCACCCACCTTGTTTTATTTCGTAGATCGCTAGCCCGCGCGGAGACCCGTCTCTGGACATATCGCACGCCCGGCTAGCTCAAATAAAACTTGTAATTTTTCTAAAATAGTCAATTTCTTGTTAAATTCCGTTGTACCAAAATCTACCTTAGGGAGTAAGCAAAACACAAAAAGTTAGATATCTTCGCCTTTAATAGTGCAATTTTGACGCTGTTTTCAGCATTTTTAGACTTAAGTAGGCCTCCGCTTACGTACTGACCACTCTGCACTAGCGCGCACGCGTTTTGAAAAATTCTCCCTACAACCCTTGCAAAATTTTTATAAATTTCAGATAAAATCATCAAAATTTGGTGTTTTTCCAAATTTTCTTTAAAAACTACGTTTGAATATAGCTGCAATAGTACTCACCTGCCATCCCTGTGTTCTGGTCCGCGTTCCGTGTGCCGGAGTCCAGGTTGGGGGTTGAAAATCGAAATTTTTTGTTTCAAAAACTGGTTTTTTGACCAAAACCCAAAAATCTTGTTCGGCACCCACCTTGTTTTATTTCGTAGATCGCTAGCCCGCGCGGAGACCCGTCTCTGGACATATCGCACGCCCGGCTAGCTCAAATAAAACTTGTAATTTTTCTAAAATAGTCAATTTCTTGTTAAATTCCGTTGTACCAAAATCTACCTTAGGGAGTAAGCAAAACACAAAAAGTTAGATATCTTCGCCTTTAATAGTGCAATTTTGACGCTGTTTTCAGCATTTTTAGACTTAAGTAGGCCTCCGCTTACGTACTGACCACTCTGCACTAGCGCGCACGCGTTTTGAAAAATTCTCCCTACAACCCTTGCAAAATTTTTATAAATTTCAGATAAAATCATCAAAATTTGGTGTTTTTCCAAATTTTCTTTAAAAACTACGTTTGAATATAGCTGCAATAGTACTCACCTGCCATCCCTGTGTTCTGGTCCGCGTTCCGTGTGCCGGAGTCCAGGTTGGGGGTTGAAAATCGAAATTTTTTGTTTCAAAAACTGGTTTTTTGACCAAAACCCAAAAATCTTGTTCGGCACCCACCTTGTTTTATTTCGTAGATCGCTAGCCCGCGCGGAGACCCGTCTCTGGACATATCGCACGCCCGGCTAGCTCAAATAAAACTTGTAATTTTTCTAAAATAGTCAATTTCTTGTTAAATTCCGTTGTACCAAAATCTACCTTAGGGAGTAAGCAAAACACAAAAAGTTAGATATCTTCGCCTTTAATAGTGCAATTTTGACGCTGTTTTCAGCATTTTTAGACTTAAGTAGGCCTCCGCTTACGTACTGACCACTCTGCACTAGCGCGCACGCGTTTTGAAAAATTCTCCCTACAACCCTTGCAAAATTTTTATAAATTTCAGATAAAATCATCAAAATTTGGTGTTTTTCCAAATTTTCTTTAAAAACTACGTTTGAATATAGCTGCAATAGTACTCACCTGCCATCCCTGTGTTCTGGTCCGCGTTCCGTGTGCCGGAGTCCAGGTTGGGGGTTGAAAATCGAAATTTTTTGTTTCAAAAACTGGTTTTTTGACCAAAACCCAAAAATCTTGTTCGGCACCCACCTTGTTTTATTTCGCAGATCGCTAGCCCGCGCGGAGACCCGTCTCTGGACATATCGCACGCCCGGCTAGCTCAAATAAAACTTGTAATTTTTCTAAAATAGTCAATTTCTTGTTAAATTCCGTTGTACCAAAATCTACCTTAGGGAGTAAGCAAAACACAAAAAGTTAGATATCTTCGCCTTTAATAGTGCAATTTTGACGCTGTTTTCAGCATTTTTAGACTTAAGTAGGCCTCCGCTTACGTACTGACCACTCTGCACTAGCGCGCACGCGTTTTGAAAAATTCTCCCTACAACCCTTGCAAAATTTTTATAAATTTCAGATAAAATCATCAAAATTTGGTGTTTTTCCAAATTTTCTTTAAAAACTACGTTTGAATATAGCTGCAATAGTACTCACCTGCCATCCCTGTGTTCTGGTCCGCGTTCCGTGTGCCGGAGTCCAGGTTGGGGGTTGAAAATCGAAATTTTTTGTTTCAAAAACTGGTTTTTTGACCAAAACCCAAAAATCTTGTTCGGCACCCACCTTGTTTTATTTCGTAGATCGCTAGCCCGCGCGGAGACCCGTCTCTGGACATATCGCACGCCCGGCTAGCTCAAATAAAACTTGTAATTTTTCTAAAATAGTCAATTTCTTGTTAAATTCCGTTGTACCAAAATCTACCTTAGGGAGTAAGCAAAACACAAAAAGTTAGATATCTTCGCCTTTAATAGTGCAATTTTGACGCTGTTTTCAGCATTTTTAGACTTAAGTAGGCCTCCGCTTACGTACTGACCACTCTGCACTAGCGCGCACGCGTTTTGAAAAATTCTCCCTACAACCCTTGCAAAATTTTTATAAATTTCAGATAAAATCATCAAAATTTGGTGTTTTTCCAAATTTTCTTTAAAAACTACGTTTGAATATAGCTGCAATAGTACTCACCTGCCATCCCTGTGTTCTGGTCCGCGTTCCGTGTGCCGGAGTCCAGGTTGGGGGTTGAAAATCGAAATTTTTTGTTTCAAAAACTGGTTTTTTGACCAAAACCCAAAAATCTTGTTCGGCACCCACCTTGTTTTATTTCGCAGATCGCTAGCCCGCGCGGAGACCCGTCTCTGGACATATCGCACGCCCGGCTAGCTCAAATAAAATTTTGCCCACCCACCCACCCACCCTGTGGTCTATAAGGAGGGAAGACCGAGAGTGGTCGGTAATTATTATTATTATTTTTTAAACAAAATTTAGGTCATCAAGGTCATTTAGGCTTTTCAATTGTGTTTTTAGCATTGTAAACGGGGTTGGAATTCAAATTAGCGCGTATCATCGATATTTTAAGATTTTTCGTGACGGTCGTTCACCAGCGAGCGACAAAAGCTATTACTTTCTTTATTTCCCCCCTTTACAGGGAAATAAAAGTACCAGTGTCCTCAGGCACTCTTCCTGAGTGAATATAATTGCTTTATCCACCCCAGGCCAAAACATGTTTCGCACCCCATCTAAAACCGCGAGCCCGCAGAGCTCCAGAGGGTCGCCGCGAACGGTGGAGAAAGCGGGGCCATCGCCTCCAGATGCAAGGAGGAAAATTTCATTTGGAGAAACCTCACCATCTATCTCCCAGGAGGGCCCCACCACTCCAGCGACGCGCCGAGCTCCCGTGGAAACCCCGAGACCGCTCAAGGGGCCTGAGGCCGGGCACCCCAGCCGCATTGCGGAGGCCGCATTGTTATATACATCTGATCCTTATATATCTAGCTTAAATAAACCAAGTTTTCTAATATCCAAAGAATTATTTGACGAAGCTAAAGAATTGTTGGAAATAGAAAGTGATGAGTAGGATAAGTTTAAGTAATATTTTTTTTTTGTCATGTAACTGTTTGTTTAATAATAATAATTTAGTTTTAAACTTATTTTAAGCATAAGTGTAAATTTTTTGTATGAAATTTCGTATAACTTTATCTTTGTCATTTTTTTTTGATGGAAAATACCGGTTGGTCCCATAGTGCGCCGGCTAATGTTACGAGACGAATTAACTTAAAAAAAGTGATAGTTTAACAAGTCGCTCATCATGACTTAACGTTAAGTAGAGTATAAGAACAAATAAGTAATAGAGGTATTACTGATTTGAAAATCATTTTAACTTACCATATTCTGGGTGGTCCTTCGAGTTGATACTCTATCCAGGTTATTTGATGCGGATCCTTGTGCCAGCAAGAAGTGGAGAAGAGCATTCCCAACAGTAGGGTGGGTACGTTTAGCCCAATTATATCATCTAGGTACGAAAGCACGTTGCGACGATTCTGACTAACCATCTGGAAGAAATTTTGTGAATGAATAGACCTGAAACTATGGCCACTGTAAAGTCAACCCCCTAATTGCTTTACTACCATAAAGTTGAATGCCACATGTGTACATAACACATGATAATACTTCCAAGGCTTATATTTGATTTCAGACCAATGTGGCTGTTACGATAGTTTTATTCCAAGAGAAGTTTGTTTTATCAAAACTCGTAAAACAATACCGATGTCGGCTATATTCGAAGCAGTCTGTGTAGAGCAAGGAAAGGGTACCTTGGGATTCCATGGGTGAGAGCCATAAGGTTCATCCTTATTTTTAGTAAAGCCGTAGCCTTCCTCGCCGGTGTCAACAGACGCGCTGTTCACGCTCGTATGCTCGGCGCCATGCGTCACGAGGCGCCAGTATTCCTCCTCGATATCTTTAACGGTAGGAGGCGAGCCGCTCTCCGAGCCATGCCCAAATGTGCTCTCGTACGCAAACGTGGCAATCTGGGACCCGAAAAAGCTGATTAATGCCCTAGCACAATTTTTCATCAATATGTTCATGATCTATCGACTTTGAAAATATAAATACAATGCTATTATGAGTAAAACAGTTCGGGAAGATGGCGTATGTCTATGATAACCCAACTGCTCGTCACATTTGATGTTCGAAAGAAGCACTTCAATACTACAATATAACTGGGCTGTTAATGACAACTTGTTGCCATGGTTTGTATAACATATACATGGGTGTACCCACCTTTTTGAATTTATTTAGGGATATCATTGAACCCTTGATGATGCAATCCTCTGACTCTGAGAGAGCTTCCAAGGTGTCTGGATCTTCTGACTCCTCATCAGACTCTTCCTGTAGGCCAAGCATTAGCTTCTGGCGGTATAGCGGGTTCAGGGCGCGGTCAAAAAGCTTTTGATTTTTTCGTCGCCATGCCGCTTCCACCTTAGCCATAATTTCTTGGCGCTCCTCTGTAGAACAAAGAATGAATCAATAAGAACACCGAAACCGGATTATAGAAGCTTTGTCTTCAACTGGAATACTTACTATGAGAAAGCGTGTCATATGGGAGGAGATATTTGACATAGATTTGGTCCAGTTTCCTCTCAGTATTGGCTCCCTTGGTAAACTTCATATCGTCTACCACCCTGCCCCATCGTTTCCTGTTGATAACTTGCTCAAGCCCGCCGTGACGTTGCACCATGTGGTATAATTTTGGCAAATTAATTTCAACACCATCCACCTGCGAAACGTAGTTTAATATTATTTCTGTTAACACTTGTACTCCAACACAAAAATACGGGCACTTTACAGTCATTGGCTTTTCTATGGATAATATTAATATTTTTAGTATGTCATTAGCATAAATGACTAGAATTTTTATCAATGAGAACATAGTTTTTAACACTTAAGTCCTGGAATCGGTGTTTTAGTCAATGTAAACAGAGAGCAGTGTTAAAATGGACATTTTTATGGGTATAATTAAATTAAGACTACGAGTATTTTTATTTTATTGTAATAAAAAAAGACAAGAAAAAACAATGAAGTTATTATTTATTCCAGTCGTCGTTTAGTTCGCAAAACGTGCAAAAGAGAATTGGAAATCGCACTGTTTAGTATAAATATCGGTTCACTAATGTTTGCCATAATTTAAAATGCAATAATTTTATATACCGTACTTGTATTTGCCATAATTTCATTAGAAATAACGCTTCAGTTGCCATAATCGTGAAATTACATAAAATCAATTTCACTCATTTCATTGTTCATAATCGTTCAAGTGTCATAATAATTTTAATCCATAAATTTATTTGCATTTTCCATTTTCAATTATGTCGTTTTACATAACATTAATTTATTCACCATAATATTCATTTGCCCATACTAGCACAACAATGCTGGTTTACAAGCACCTGCAATTTTGACGAGATAATTATGTTAATGAAAATGGAACTGGGCAGGCCACATCTGCCGCATGTCGCATCAAAATTGGGCCAGTGGCAACAGATAACAACAGAAAACCCGGCGACGCGGTAGGCCCAGAAGGAGGTGGCGTGACGAGCTGGACTCTTGGACGCTGGATTGGGCCCAAATAGCCCATGATAGAGAAAAATGGAAAGAGGGAAGGGAGGCCTTTGCCCTGCAATGTCTCACATGAGCTCATACTAATATTGTCTTTTTTTTAAGAAATACTTATAATGTAAAAAAATGAGATGATAAATGAATAAAGAAAATAATAACGTGACGGCCAATGGCCTTATGGCCAAGAGCCTCAACGAACATCTTTCGAGGCTCTCTTTAGGCGGTTGGATCAAGAGCCTGATTCAGAAGGCAGTACTCCTCGATACGGCTCGCATTGAGAGGAGGTTTGTCTCCGAAGCCCTAACCACCGGTAGCTTGGACCCTGCTCCCGATACCGGCGCACAACTATTTTTTATATTTTCAAATGTTTTACTGTCTTTTTTTTAGAAATATTTAAACATGTAAAAAGTTAGATGATAAATGAATAAAGGAGATAATAATAAACATGTTAAATTTAAAAAATATTGTTTTTCATTAAAATAATACCTATTGTTATATTATTTGAATTATACGATAAGAATTCTTTTATTCGTAAGGAAACCTAAGAATAAACGTAATCAACCATGCATGCTTGCTTTGCAAAAGAGGAAATCTAGCGCTCGGCGACCGCTGCTGCGGCACGCTCGCTTCGCTAACCTAGCCGTTTCGATTTTGACTAACAGTTTGTCTAAAGATGGTTTGCCGTATTTAATCTTTTGATTACAGACCAAACACCTTAATGACACTATTTTTTGGACAAAACAATAATCGTTTCTAAATTATATTAAATGTTGCTTATGTCAAGTATCCATTATGTGTGTTCCTAAAGAAACTCATTATTATAACACATGTTATAATGGAAACTTATTTTATGGCAAATAAAAGTTATGACTAATAAGTTGACATGACAAGCGATATTAATATAAATGATAATAGTGCAAGTAAATATTATGAGGGGGACGATTATGGAAAACAACAATAGTACAAATTATTTTATGGAAAACAATACAATACCATAAATATCCGGTATCAATACTTACATTTGGTAATCGATTAATTGGAATGTTTTGTTGCAGGAGGCACAACTTGATAGCACAAAGTTCTCTTGCGGCCGGTCCCCAACGGCTGAGCATCCGCGAAATAATCTGGTTTGTTACGTCAAATCTCATATCGTCCTCTAGTTTATGTGGGGGCGGCTGCCAACCAGGAGGTGGCACTATCTTACAAATACCAAATCGAACTGCTTCCGGCCAAATTTTCTCGTAGAATATAAGAGGATCCTGAAAAAAAATATTACATCATAAACATTTTTAACATGAAATAATCTTGTCAAGAAAATTGGTTCTGAATTTTTAAAACTCGTAAAGTGACTACACATTTAAACATACTTACAGCAAATTCCTCCAAAGTAGGGTGGTACACAGGCGCATTTACTAGTACCCCACCATCCGCTGGCCCTAGGCCGCTGGTGCCAGGCTGAGCAAAATCTTTATCTTCAAGGTCTTCTGGGTTCATACTCTTGGCATCCTTTTCATTTTCAAGTACCCTCGCCAAACCGTCGACTTCAGCGATCATACTACGATCAGCCTCCATCTCTGCTCGCAACTTTTCTCTGATCTCCATTTTAAGGCGAGCAAACTCTCTTTCTTTTTCTTTCTGCATCAAAGTGAACCTCTCTTGGTAGCGAGATATCTCCGCCACACAAATATTTTTCTCAGCCATAATACGAGCTATTTCAGCTTGTTTTTGCTCTTCGAGCGCAGCTATCTCTTTTTCTTTTTCTTCGCGCATGCGGTCTTGCATCAGCTTCGCTTTAGCTAATCGTCTTTTAGCTGCTATCATTTTATAATGATGTACGCGGTTTGTTGTTTCTTGCTCGGGAGTAACACTACTATCGCTCAATTCACTGTCAGATGACATGCTCAATCTGCGATTCTCAAAACTTGCTTTCCGGCGCACTGTGCTTTCGTTTCGATCCTCTGAATTGTCGATTCTATCTTGTGTATCTTCTTTTCGACCCTCCGCAAGTTCGATTCGAAACTGTGCATTGTCGATGCTACCCTCTGCACTGTCATTTATCAGTTGGCCGACTGACAGGGTCTCAATTATCCTATCTAAAATGTGTTCTTTTTCCTCTAGAAAAAACACACTTTTCCGTGACTTACATGTCGGTATAAAACAAACCGCAAAGAACTTTTTGCCGTGATACACGTTAGTTCCCATTTTCAGCATTACACGAGAATGTTTCGGAAGAAGCAAGAAAAGATCTTTGTTTTGGCGAGCCTTTGTTGTATCTGAAGGTTCTTCGTGCTCCTCTTGTTCTTTTTCCACCAGTTCGCTCTCTTGATCCTCGGCGTTGTTATTCTGCCCGTTTATACGTTTACTTGATACTATTTTTTGCGTAACTAATGCCGAAATCTTCATCAGTTTCTCTATCCTGAGGCAGGGCTTGCAAAGTTTGCAGCAGGAGTCCAATAGTTCGCTGGATGCATTCATAACATCCCGGTCTGAGCGCAACGATGCCCCAAGACAAGTCTTTTTCTGAAGCTTTCGGTTCCGCATAACATGTTCTACGTTCGAACATGTGCTATGGAAGACTTCTTGTAAATACCTTTCAGGTATGGATTTATCTAAGTACATTTTCCTATTACTGTAGAATTCTTCGTGTTCTTCGGTATCCGAGTCGTATGCTTCGATTTGGATCTGCGTGCCACTTGGTCCAGGTTCTAAAACAGGAGGAATGAAAATTAACGGGGATACAAAATTGAAATAAGGACCATATTAACAGAAATAAAAACTACTAACCTGGAGAATCCACACGTTTCCCCGAAACGTTATCAATGGCATCCTCGCGTCTCACCTCGCTGGTGACGACCGGGTCACAAGGGTTGACAGAGCCCTCCTGAAATTTCGATATGCCCAGCTCCTCCGCCATATTGTCAACCTTGTCCATCTCTGCCGGTTCATCTTCGGAATTGTCGTCAAAGTGTAACCTTATTATTTCATCTTCAATTGGTTCAGCCTGAACGGATGGGATAGCTAGTCTAGCACCGGCGCCGCCAAGTATGTCGAGCGTGCTATCAGTGGCAAGCATGCCTTTGGCGACCATGTCACCTGTGGCGAGCGTGCCCTCTTTAGCAACCATTTCATCCAGTGAGAGCTCGTCGTCTGATGAGGCGAGCATGACATCAAAGGCGCGCGCGCCCTCCCTGGCAATAAAGTCGTCTAAATCGATGTCGCTCTCAGTGGCGGACATGCTCTCTTTGGCAACCATAACATCTAGTGTGACCTCATCCTCTTTGGCGACCATGATTTCTAAATCGGGCGCGCCCGGTGTGGACATCCTGCCATCTACGTCGCACGTACTCTCAGTGGCGAGCGCACCCTCTTTAGCGACCATATCGTCTACGGCGAGCTCGTTCTCTTGGGCGAGCATAGAAACGGTATCGAGTGGGTTATCCGGGATAATGCAGCCATCTGGGGTGACTCGGTTCAGGGCTGAGTCTTCGTCTGCTTTGACGTTGACAGTGACGACCAGCTCTGGTATAGCAGGCGCTGGCTCCGAATTCCTCTTCTGGGGAGTGACCTGTTTGGGTGAACTCTGTTCAGGTGTAGTTTTCTTCAAACGTTGTTTCTTAAGGCATTTATCGGGCGAGCTCGTTCTCCGTTGCCTTTTCTTTGGAGTTTTTTCGGGAAAGCCGTGTTCAGGTGTGCTCAATTTGGGAGCGTTTTGTTTTGGTGTGGTCACCATGTGAGCGCTTTGTTTAAGAATGCCCACTATGGGAGCACTCTCCTTTACAGCAGTCCGTTCCATCAAATGTTTCGTTTGCAGGGCTTTCTTATTTCTATGTATTTTGTATATGAGGGGTTCATCGTCAGAAGATGTCCTTTTCCTCTTAGAAGTGACCTTTCTTGGAGGTGAACAACTTTGGGCGATTATTTTGTTTAATTCAAGCTTGCTAAGGCGCCTTGAACGCAACGACATGGCGTGTACTCGTTTGCACTCTTTTGCTTTTTTTGAGGTTCGAAGTTTGCGTCCCTCAACAGGGCTCGTCGACACACTTGCATCTTGACATTCCTATGACAAATATATACATACGTTTTATGGCATACGGGGCAAAAACCAGTGTCGAATAAAAACAGATATATGGAGGATCGGAATTCCTGGAAGTCGGGCAGAGATAGATACCTTTGCCCAGCAGTTCAATGATGCAGAATTACAGTAACAGTAATATTGAGGATATAAGGAGAATATATTATTAGTTATTAAAAAAACAAGCTGTTTTCTACAAAAGTGCAATACCTACACGGATGTTAAAGGAGATGTATCATTTTCGGCCAAGAGATGTACATTTATCAAAAAAGAGGAAAAAATCGCACGAATTGAGGAAAAATATTCGTTTGTGAATTTAAGCCTGATTTCTTGTGCACAAAAAGTAATAGTTTTTCAATTATTGCCATATTCATCATGGCGGCTCTTAATTTGCATTTCGATTTCGTTCTGGAATCATGTCACATCAAAGCATAAATAACGTAGACGTTTAATGTGAAAGATAAGGTGTGTGTTCTTGCACTAATAATAATTTTCTATTATTCTCATCAACATCTTTTTGACTAAATATAAGGAAGTGTGACGATTTCATGATTAAAAAAATACTTATTTATTTTACTTATCCGAAGTGTATTTCTGAACGAATAATTCAAAATGACATTTTGTTTTGAATAAAGAGTTTGCCGTTCCAGTGTCAGTCAGTCTCGCTCATCTCGACCATAGACATAAAATAATATGGACTGGAAATACCTACGAAAAAACGTGTATACCTACAACTCATCATGTCTCATAAAATGGCTGCCATTTTATGTCCGTAAGGATTGAGGAGCCACTTTTCGTATCTTAATGAAATTAAAATAGTTATTTAGTAGTAAGTTCAAAAATTTTGTAGGCTCGATCCTCGATTTTGTGGTACGAGCCCCGATGCAAAATAGTGCGTCTAGTGTGAAATTTTCGCTGTGAATTTTTTTCTAACTTCATTATTTTTGTATATCTATATAAAATATTAAGCTGTTCTACTATCACATGTCGCGTTACGTATGCCATTTTTTTATTATGAACCAATAAACTATTTTAGCTTTTTAAATTTATACATATCCTGTTTTAAATTCGAAGAACTTATAAGCAAAATAGTTCGTCTAATTGTTAATCGATGCAAAAGAGTTCGTCTATCGGTGAGTTAAATAAGATTATTCCTTCTTTGTACAATTATGTTGCATAATTTAAATTTGCAAAAGTAATTCTGTGTCTTTTGTCAAGTGAGACAGTATAAATTCAGAAATTTTCAGTTTTTTTCATTTGTTTTCAAATAACAATGGGTCGTGGCCACAGATATAATAAATACAGGAGATATGATTTGTAAACAAATGTATTCGAGTTCAGATGTCGCCGTGTTCTCCCCACTTAATTCACTAACACAAAAGCAAAAACTATAAGAACGGCACACGAGCTTGATATATATATGTAATTATTGTGTTTAAAAATAAATACATTGGTATACCTATAAATGTAATTAATATCTATTGTTAATTTACTAAATGATTTTTATAACAAACTTATTTTACTATAAGTCAAACACTGATTTGACTCAACGGTCACTTGTGAATCATACTTGTTTGTTAACGGGTATAAAAGAGCGGTGCCATAGTAGAACAGGCAGTTGCTCTTCGACTTTCAAGGCGTTAACATCTAAGGTATGATATTATTCTGATTATTGTTGATGATGTATATTTATATTATAATTATGAATTATGTAATTTAATGTTATTACGATGGTTATTTGATATTATATTACGAATATTACTGATAGCTATGTGCTAGAAATATGTTGTAATAAGGCTTATATTGCTTATTGTTTATCTACACCTATAAACTGCTATAACTTGAGAAATGGTCCAGGACATATAGATTGTCCTGGCATTATACTTTTTAAGATGTAACCGTGGAGTTTCTTGTCCATTCTTCTCCACGAAAACCTAGGTTTGCGAATGGACGTAGTTTGATAGTTATAAATGAATAGTCTTGTCTTTCTGTGGTTTTCTTTATAAAATCCTTTTATCCTACATACCTTTTTAGAGACACTTTCAGACATAGTAAATAATAAGTTACCATTCTGACACCCAAAGCTTATTAATTAAATAGATATCAATACATATACATGTAGTTTATATCCACTTTTTAACATCAGAAGTGGGATTGTGCTCTGGCCTATTTATTATTCCTAACGAACTTTAATTTGTCATTTTCATGACCAATGTTGGAGCTATTGGTGTGATGCTGAAAGCTGTGATGTCGGCGGGTCGCCGCCTCGACTCAACTAGGACCAGAATTATGACGACGTGCTGCCGACTCTGTCGGCAGAATTAAGAAGCTGCTGCGACAGCATCGAAGCCATGCCGTGGATCAAACTGAGCAGCAGTACGAATTACCTAATATCGGTAAGGCCTTTAGAGGCTCTGCTTTAAGATTTTGCTTTCTGAAAAGTTAGAAATGAGATATTCTAGGGAAAACTGAAGGAATAAGATGTAGAATTTATCAACTTCAATTATTTACCAAAATATTGTTTTAAAAGTTAAAAGCTTTGATTTAACTTCACGGGTATTTTGCAATCAATATTACACCCTCATACACTGAAGCTATCGTAACTAAAATTTGGCACACACGTTTTTCTTATTATCAGATCAAAAAAAAAATACAGATTTTAAATTGTAAATAGTTGGTACTAGTAGTAAATTAACTCAAAGGAAATGACTAAAAAAGAATCAAATTATAATTAATGAACACAAGCTTTTCATCGACCTTCGATATAATTTCCGATTTGAATTTATCGGAATCGAAGGTGTAAAATTAGTCGGATGTACCGAACTTTCAGATTTTGAATCGAACCTCCGTAGCATCTCTAGTATGTATATTATTTTCAAAACTTGAATAGAATTAAAATAATAGTACGAATATTTGTACAGGTATCAATGTGGCCAAATTTTATTTTAAATTGGTTAGTCAATATTTTATTGAAGCTTGGATTTATTAATAGCTTTAGCTTTAGTTTTAGGTTAATACGAGTATTATATTTACTTCGTAATTCTAGTTCTCACAAAATATAAGACTGAGAATGAAATGTATAGTATGGAGCTTGACATAAATACAGTAAAATTGTAATACTCACGAAAATAAGTTAGAAAATAATATACCAGTTACTTATACCTGAGCATTTCTATCTAATGTTAAATCATTATAAGATATACTCAAAACTGAATGAGTATTTAGTACCTGAATTAATCAGGTGGGTTAACAAATAAATTACTTTGATCCAATAACGGCTTATACACATACATTATATTGTTCATACATCATTTTGACAAGGTTTAAGGTTACTGATGAGCATTTCTCAAATTTTACTTAAAATCAGTTAAAAACACAACGGCTATGCAGAGCTTAATATATTGTATAAAAGCAAACAAACAAATCTTCTTCTTTATAATATTAGTGTAGATTAATATACACGGTTACTTTTAGGTCGTTCTGGAACCGAAAGCCATAACCTCAATCATCAAACTTGAAACGATTGGGACATTTTTTTTCCAAGTTGTATCCCGCATTATTATTTTATAAAAATAATTTTTAAGAAAATAAGATAATAATTTGTAAGAAAGCAATATAAGGTACATAGGGTTCATAAATATACCTAAGTGGCATTTTTGTGAGATGTATACAGGGCTTTAAAAAAATCCTTTTTTGTTACCCCGCGTTCCGATTATACGTTACCACGAGAAAGTAACAAAAACAGAAAAAAATAAATTAAGTTTAAAACCCAACAGTTGAAAAAAGTATTTTACATCAAAGTGTAGGTTATAAAATGAACTATGAACCAATTTTAACAAAAATATGAAGTATCTTAAACCTACCTTGACACAGTGTAACAAAATCCAGAAAGATTTTGTCGCAGTAGTCAGGGTACAGTGCTATCGCGGCTGTTGTCGATACCGAAATGACAAAACAACAAAAAGGTGGATTTAAATGTCATCAGATAGTTTTCCCAAGAGTAAAAAACGGAATAATATGATGATTTAAAAAAATCTTTCCATACAAAATTCGGTAACAAAATAAGAATTCAGTTTTGGAACTTTTTATAGGACAGAATTATTTTTCTAAAATTATTAACTGTTGCCGTATGAGTTCGAAATCACTGCGGTCACAACGGTACAAACTATTATCCATACTACGAAAATTTCGGCATTTTCAGATTTTAAATTTTAAAGTTAACTTAATAATTTGTACACTGTTTAGAAAATTTTGTCTGATAATTTAATAACATCGATGCAGTTACGACAATCATGATATTACTTATAATGTCTCAGTAATAAAATAATCAAAGACAAAAACATGGGACATCGACATTATTACTATGGTCAAAGATTTTGAGAGATGCTCTGATAGTGCTGATTGATGGTCTTCCTGAAACAATATTTTGACTTTGGCTTCTAAACTATTACTTTAACAAAAAGTAAAGTAGCTATTGATGTTCTGTTTTATATGAATGTCAAATATCTGAAAGATATTATCATAAAACATAAGTACATAAATGTATAATCAATCAATCAATCAAATCAATCAATCGTTTATTTTATAAAAAGGTGCACAGTTACAATAAAATATCACAACAATTAAAAATAGAGCACAGTTGCTTATTTGCCTAAACTAGGTTGAACCTGTGTCTCGGGCTACAAAGTGCAAGTAGACATCTACTTAAAAAATAAATAAAATTAACATTAAGTGAAAAATAAAGTACTAAAATTAAAACTTACATAAAAATAAAAACAGCGTGTTCGCGGAATACAAAACTTTTTTGCAAAAAAAAACCGACTTCCAAAAAAAACACAAAAAAAGTGGGAAATAACTTTACTTTCGGAAGTCGGTGACTATTGTTTGTTTCATTGACTTTTTTGCCACCGACTTCCGAAAGTAAAGTTATTTCCCACTTTTTTTGTGTTTTTTTTGGAAGTCGGTTTTTTTTTGCAAAAAAGTTTTTATTTTACCCTTTTTAGTTATCGCATCACACACAAATCCTTGTCAAGTATCAATTTCGGAATTTCTTTTACTTGGATGACATATTGTTTCCAGCTATTTTGATTTCAAAACCAAACTACTGAACCGATTTCGATGAAATTTCTATGGGACCAATCGGGAAGTAGATCCATCCAGATAAAAGAAGAATTTTTCAAATCGGTTCATAAATGACGAAGATATGAGGTAACAAACACAAAAATTTCCAGCTATTTTGATTTCAAAACCAAACTGCTGAACCGATTTTGATTCAATTTCTATGGGACCAATCGGGAAGTAGATCCATTCAGATAAAAGAAGAATTTTTCAAATCGGTTCATAAATGACGGAGATATGAGGTAACAAACACAAAAAAAAAAAAAAAAAACATACAACCGAATTGAGAACCTCCTCCTTTTTTAGAAGTCGGTTAAAAAGACTTGAAAATATGGTCAGAAATTTTTAAAGTGTCGACTGGCTTATTTGCAATGATATTGTCAGATTGGCCGAACGATAACTTTTTTTTCGACAAGTAAATTAAATTTTGTTTGATTCAACGGTTAAATATAGGTACTATTGGTACGGTCTAGGTACATTTTTTAGGTAAAAGTTGAAACCTAAGTCAAATATTAGGTCTAAAGCTAAGTCAAAAAGCTAAGTCAAAAGCTAAGTCAAAAGCCAAGGGCAAAGTTAAAGACAAAGCCAACAACAAAGTCAAAGACTAAAGTCAAATAGAAAGGAATCAAAGAAGGAAGGAAGGAAGGGATCAAAGTGAAATACTGTTTACCAACTTATATTATGATCTGTCGAATTAGTTCAAATCTTAAACAGATAACTGATAAAAATTCAAAAGAGAAAAAAAAAAAAACAGGCAAAATGTATGTAAACAATGTTACAATGACTCGGTTGACTGAATTTTCGCAACTAGGCCTTTGCTTGGCGTCGATTGATCTCACCGGTAGCGGGTGAATGTAATCGGCGTGTCTAGGTAATTGGCTCAAATATAAGAGCATTGTATGTCTACAAAATAATGTAGAAATATTATCTGGTTACTTCATTTTGCAAGGATGTAGTTAATGTTTTAAGAAATGACTTAAGATTTTCCTGTAGCAATTCTAAACCCTTAATATGTAGGGTTATTTTACCGCCTTGTTTCGATAGAAGCTAGCTAAATTTCTAACCGATTCTCTGACCCTAAAAATCCGCTGGGCGATCGTTTACTTGGTGCTTGTCTATCTCACCAGCAGCGGGTGAATGGGACTTGCATGACGAGGTAACCGATAAAATTTGTTTCCGCTGGTCGGTCATTTGCTTGGTGCAAGTCTATCCCACTAGCAGCGGGTGGAGGGGACTTGACACGTCTAGGCATTTGGCAAAACAAAAACTAATAAAACTTGTTTCCGCTGGTCGGTCATTTGCTTGGTGCAAGTCTATCCCACTAGCAGCGGGTGGAGGGGACTTGACACGTCTAGGCATTTGGCAAAACAAAAACTAATAAAATTTGTTTCCGCTGGTCGGTCATTTGCTTGGTGTAAGTCTATCCCACTAGCAGCGGGTGGAGGGGACTTGACACGTCCTAGGCATTTGGCAAAACAAAAAGTAAAATACAATTATAGAAAAAGGGTATTTAATGTACTTCGAGAGCGAAGTACTTGTCAGTATGGCCGTGATATATATATGTAATTATTGTGTTTAAAAATAAATACATTGGTATACCTATAAATGTAATTAATATCTATTGTTAATTTACTAAATGATTTTTATAACAAACTTATTTTACTATAAGTCAAACACTGATTTGACTCAACGGTCACTTGTGAATCATACTTGTTTGTTAACGGGTATAAAAGAGCGGTGCCATAGTAGAACAGGCAGTTGCTCTTCGACTTTCAAGGCGTTAACATCTAAGGTATGATATTATTCTGATTATTGTTGATGATGATGTATATTTATATTATAATTATGAATTATGTAATTTAATGTTATTACGATGGTTATTTGATATTATATTACGAATATTACTGATAGCTATGTGCTAGAAATATGTTGTAATAAGGCTTATATTGCTTATTGTTTATCTACACCTATAAACTGCTATAACTTGAGAAATGGTCCAGGACATATAGATTGTCCTGGCATTATACTTTTTAAGATGTAACCGTGGAGTTTCTTGTCCATTCTTCTCCACGAAGACCTAGGTTTGCGAATGGACGTAGTTTGATAGTTATAAATGAATAGTCTTGTCTTTCTGTGGTTTTCTTTATAAAATCCTTTTATCCTACATACCTTTTTAGAGACACTTTCAGACATAGTAAATAATAAGTTACCATTCTGACACCCAAAGCTTATTAATTAAATAGATATCAATACATATACATGTAGTTTATATCCACTTTCTAACAAGCTCATATTTCTCCCGCACACAAAGAAACTTACAGCAACACTAATAGAACACAGGCATACATAGGGCGGGGCTTCTACCTGTAGCTACGGACTCAGAATAAACACACATCGCAACTAGTGATGTGAAGAGGTAATCGTAGAAAAAATAGTATCGATGAAATTCAGTTACCTTTAATCTGCCCTTTTTATATATAAAAATAATTATAGTACTATTTTTGCACCTGAATTCGAGGTGTTGGTATGTAGTCTTTCTTCAATGGTGAAAGTGAGACGAACATATCGTGTTATTTTTTGTGGGAAACCAGTTTGGACCTTTTCCTGTCGCATTTATCCACTTTTCTTTTATTTTTGGATACTTCGGATAGCTAAAATGTTAAAATAAAACCAAGGTGTGAATTGCGATGATGATATCAATGACACATGTGTAAGAGTACCGCAATAAATTAAAAACCCATACTTGATTCAATAAAAGATAAGTCGAGTAATCAAGAAATAGTAATGAATTGTATTTTTCAGTAATTAATTATATAATTTTTAACATTAAGTACCTCACATTAGTAAACAACAGCTATAAAGTTCCATGTAACAAAAATAGTCTAATTTTTTACCCTTGTGTAATCATTCGTACTAAGGGATCGTATAAAATATCGACAACCACAAAAGTGACATCACCTCTCTAATTATCTACCTAAAACACACCCGCTTCACGAAACTATCGTGTGAGTGAGAGTATCAGTAAAACACTTATCCATTGCACTATTAGACCAGCCGATTCATTGATCGATGTGTATTAAGCAAACAATGGTTGTTGTTCCTAATGAAAATAATTGCTTTTGGTACTTTATCGTGTTTCTAGTATCACGAAGTAATGTTTAAATGAATTTAATAAGAAAAACAATCATATTTTAGTATTTACGTGTGAAATGAGATGCCATCTTTCGTATAATTCACAATAGAGGTGTTATTTTTGCAAACAACCACTGTACAACGCGGCATTTTGTAAAAAAATCACAAGCAGTGAAGACGTCGCAAGTTGACATTCGACTAATGGCCGAAACTGGCAACAAGCCTCTTTGCGACTAGATGCGTTCGCAAGCGCCACGCCTCCTTGCCATATCTCCTGTATTTATTATATCTGTGGTCGTGGCAAACCCGAGTGTGAAGAGCTTCGAAAGCGAATAGTTTGTGGGGTCGATGCTGGCAAATCAAGTTACCAAATATCTAAAGACTTGATACTTCCCAGGTCTACAGTCCAATCTATCATTCAGCACTATAAACAGAATAGAACGATTTCTTGTTAGAAGAAAACTGGTCGACCGCGCATCACAAGTGCAGTAGAAACAGAATCCTTAAGAAAATTATCAAAAATAATCGTCGAGAGCTGGAGAACTCACGGTGCAATGGAAGGACATGATTCACAAAGACGTCTCAGTCTTCTTCTTAGCGTGTCGATGGCAATCTAAATTGTGTCAGCCCAGAATTGAGCTACTAGTTTGGCGCCTTCAGTCTAAGGTGATAATCTCTATACCATTCTCGTTTGAGCACTTTGTGGATAGTATGATTACGCCGGGAGCAGCAAACACTGCGTTACCGTGCTTTGGGTGACAGATCTCGGCGATAAGCGTAAGTCCATCGATGTGTGGCCGACTTTGTGTTTCACCTCGGTGGGTCTCTTGGACGCAAAGAATGTCGCAGTGGGTTTTGCGGTGAACATCGGAAAGAATTAGTTGATACTTGCAAAAGAGTCCTAAAAAGAAGTGTGGTCCTCTGTGGCCGGACCACAGTTTAGTACTCAGATGCTATAGTTCGAAATAATACCTACCTAAAGTCTACTTTCATCGGAATATATATATATATATTTAGTACCCCAAGAGATATCTTTTTATTTAACAATTTATGTGGTCCGGCCGCCAAGCAGTGCTCTCTGGCCGCGCCACCTCAAATTAAATAGAGTACAATGAACTATTAATAAATCAATATCCCGAAAAAAACTACCTAAAGAGTACCTTGCATACGAGAAATATGGTCCAATAAACCCCTTTAGTTAAGGAGTTATTAGTCGTAGGGTGTGGTCCGGCTGGAAGGTATACTCTGCCGCAAGTCAATTTTGCAATATTTAATATTAACTATCCTTAAATCAATTTATATAATAGTACCTTTTCTCTACTCTTCGTTGACACTTTTTTCTCTCAAGAAACTATTCATTTTGATTAATTAATCTTTAAAGTATGTGGCGCGGCTAGGGAGGATTACTTTCAGCAAATATAACGAAATATGCTTTGTTTCTTTATGCCAACGAAAACTGCATAATAAGTACTTGATAAAAAGACCTGGACTGCATGTATAAACTTCGATCATAAATAAATTGTATGTCGAATATTAATTTTGTTTTAGACAAAATTTTATTAAAAGATATTCCTATAGTTATACCGGAAAAATGATGCACAAATACACAATGCAGTCAGAACAACTCCACATCTCAACGAGTATGTTCGTACATGCCACGGAATAAACAAATTTTGTCTGATAAAGGCATTTCAGCCCTTGAAGAATCGGCTCAAACAATGTTAGAGATTGATTCAGGTGTGCTATGTGTTAAAAGTAATGACGACAGTGTAAAATGTACCGGTAAACAAATTATTAACTACACATTGAATGATTTATTAATATTTGAAATTGATTTAGGCGTTGATTTAGATGACATTCCAGACACTATGACATTACAAGGAAAATTATTGTGTCATTGAGTATTTACCAAATATTCGCCATTACGTCGCTCACTGCAAGCGTCTGGATGATACTTGGGAAACATAATATGATGATTTAAGTACCAAAGTTACAAGGACTAAAAACCAGCAAATGAATGTTCTACCAGTTCTAACCAGTAAATTGTAAATTACAACTTATTTTTATCAAAATGTTTATTTTTAATTTAGGCCTTGCATTTTAAAGTTGGAAAATAACTTCAAAACTCCTTTATTTGTAATACTGATTGACTATATTTTTAATACGCTATTTTGGTAGACTCTTTTTTTCATTGTTATTTCTTGTTTAAATTCAATCTATTGACTTACGCCCGAAATTAATAAACTATCTATCGATGGATTTGCCTACTAGAGATAGAGTTTTGACATATTTTGTATGGAGCTTATGTCAAAATTCTTTTTTTTGCAAATCCATGGATAGATAGGTTATTAATTTCCAGCGTTAGGTTGTTATATAAAAAAACTTTTCCATCATTTACAATACCTTGTATTAACAATTGTTAATATTTAATTATGAAAATATATTTGTTATTCGTATACTTATTGTTTATTTTAAACCAAAATTTTCACTTACTTCGTCAAATCAACTACCTATTCTTAGGTAGATAAACAAAACCCAAAAAAAGCACCTTTTTCAAAATCATTGTTGGTTAAAAAAATAAAAGTTTATAGATGAAGTCCAAGTCTTTTTATCAAGTATAAGTTATGCAGTTTTCGTTGGCATAAAGAAACAAAGCATATTTCGTTATATTTGCTGAAAGTAATCCTCCCTAGCCGCGCCACATACTTTAAAGATTAATTAATCAAAATGAATAGTTTCTTGAGAGAAAAAAGTATCAACGAAGAGTAGAGAAAAGGTACTATTATATAAATTGATTTAAGGATAGTTAATATTAAATATTGCAAAATTGACTTGCGGCAGAGTATACCTTCCAGCCGGACCACACCCTACGACTAATAACTCCTTAACTAAAGGGGTTTATTGGACCATATTTCTCGTATGCAAGGTACTCTTTAGGTAGTTTTTTTCGGGATATTGATTTATTAATAGTTCATTGTACTCTATTTAAGAGTCTATGGAAGCTCAGCTCAAATTCTAATTTGGCCCCCAATTCCCCGCGCCACCTCACTATTTTATCGCGATCGGCGCGATCGCACACAGCTCGCGGTGACGCGGGCGGGCACACGAAGTCGAAGCGATTTTGTTAGAGTAAACTACACTATTATCGGACGAGTACTAAGTACTTAATAAAATTATCAATCATAATTTAATATTAACTTGTCATTATATGAACATAAAATTGTACATCGCAAATTTAGTTTCAATGTACCTACTAACGTCAAAATGGAATCACTTACCATGTGTTAGTACAAGTATTTTACTATATTTGTCTTTAAAATCATGAAAAACAACAAATCGTAAAATATTTCTTGCTCTTACTATGTTATTTTTGTTTTCAAATATCACAGCGACTGTACTATTTTTGCAGCAAATACATTGCCCCTTAACCACTACCTAAGTTTGCCGCTAAGTGACTGGACAAGCAATGTAAACATCACAAAACGATACTTTATTAAGTGAATGCATCGCGGCGGTGGCGTCTTGCGGCAAGTTAGTGATGTGCTTGTGCAGATCGACTAACGTAGGCTATCGATCGATCGATAGGATTAGATCTCTTTGATAATATTACGTTTTACCAATTTGAGCAGTTCCCATTGAATAATGACATAAATTATTTCTTATCAAATCTGTCATGGAAAAATATATGAATTTAAGAGTACACTATTTGACAAAAAGTGCCACCCCAGTAATATCAAAGCGGCAAGTGCTGCACAAATACTTCCACTTTACAGGTCAGTGAGTAAACACCATAGCAGGGTTCAACAATACCT
>CAXKUT010000400.1:0-13603 GCA_964057025.1 Standfussiana lucernea | reverse complement strand
TCACTTCACCAGTGACTGGTCTCAATAGGGCTCTCCTCTCTCGATGCTGACCTACAAATCTGTACTATATATACCTATCTATACTAATATTATAAAGCTGAAGAGTTCGTTTGATTGTTTGGTTGAATGCGCTAATCTCAGGAACTACTGATTCGAATTGTAATTTTGTTTTAGTGTTGAACAGTCCATTTCTCGAGAAAGGCTATATGCTATATAACATCACGCTGCGACCAATAGGAGCAGACTATCAATAACAAATGTGAGGCTAACGAAGCTAGTATATAATACTCGTATTATAAAGCTGAAAAGTTTGTTTGTTTGGTTGAACGCGATTATCTCAGGAACTACTAGTTCGAATTGAAAATTGTTTTAGTTTTGGATAGCCCATTTATCGAGGAAGGCTAAAGGCTATATAACATCACTAATATATATATATATATAGTCATAAATAAAATGCTCGGCCTGGCCTTCGGGCAAGCTGGTAAGCTACTCAACGAGCCGTGGATCATGTTTTATATTATTGCATATAAATTAACGTTACAATATGCTAAAGTGTAGTTAGTTAAAAAGAGATATAAAAGCTACGTCAATAAGCGATATTGGTCATATTAGTTTTTGCATTGTGTATTGTTACCAAAACAATTACAATCGCCACACATAAAACTTCTTATAAGATCTCTTTTATTTGATGAACCAAAGGAGGTTAGGTACCAACTGGTTTTGGTAATTACATTTTCCCAATGCGAAAGAGAATTTTAACTTTAAGAACTGGTTAAGATATTCAAGAAGATTCAAATGTAAACAAAGCATTTGCATACTCCAAGGCACCCTCTCAGTTCGACAAAAAGGCACACATATTGTGTTAGTGACCTTTCAATATTTGCCATCTATACGATACATACCTAAAATTGAAGTGTCTGTTTTTAATTTCAAAATAATAGGTTTTTACCGAATGCATATGAAAGTAACGGGGTGGAAAGGACACCGACGTGAAAACAGAAACCACATACTCAGAACATCTTTCTGAACTCTCCCACATAGAAAATTTTCGTCGGTTATTAAAAAAAAACAGCTTTCCTGCAAAAGTGCAATACCTACACGGTCAAAATGTATGGAACAGCTGTTTTTTTTTTAAAAAAAGGACGACAAATTTCTATGTGGAGAGGTTCAGAATGATGTATCTACTGAGTAAGTAAGTATGTGGTTTCCGTTTTCGCGTCGGTGTCCCTTCCAACGCGTATGTACATATATATACCTATACGGTACTTATAACAAAATACACTTTTTTTTTAAATTAAATTACCTATGTCTGTCCGTCTGTTTGTTCCGGATAATCTCCGAAACGGCTGGACCGATTTTGACGGGACTTTTACTGGTACAGATAGCTGATGTTACATAAGGAGTAACTTAGGCTACTTTTAATTTAGAAAAAGGATTAGGATTCCGTGCAAGAAATTAAAACTCCGGGAAGCAATATTTTTATAATCATTTCACGCGGACGAAGGCATTGGCTTGTTTTACTTAAGAGAAGACCTAATTTGCTAAAACCAACAGCCAAACCATTTGCCAAAGGTTGGTCGCCATTCGTCACGTCCAACTATATGTTGATGATCTTTGGCCAAATGAATCTAAATAAGAATGATCGTCTTGGAAACTTTCCACGTGGACCTTGTAATGACACGAATAACAGCAGCTGCGTCGCATCTAGCATTTACCAGAGATTCGGAGCAATCTGGAAGTGTTAGTGTAGGGGCTTGAGTGTAGCTCGTTGGCAACGCGTTGGATATTATATTACGAAGATCACTTTCGAGATTATACAACTCAAACGTCAGACATGCCTATACTGTTCTTTCGCGTTCGTATTTTTTTTACACAATCGTATAAATTATTGACGGATTTTTTAGTCCAATGGTCGCAAGCGTGATTGCTGAGCAAGTCCTGGGTTCGACTCCCAGGTCGGTCAAAGTGTTAGGCGGTTATCATTTCGTTTGTCAAGTTCTGACAAAAAGCCGGATGTTAACCCCATATTCAAATGTGTTGTTGCGTGTTTAGGCAAAATCATAGTCGCATGTATTTCATAGAACCTTGAAGCTAAACATCTGCAATCAGCTGCAAATAACAACATTGTCTGCTTACTGAAACGTTGTATACAGGATGGAAAACATAATTGGAACCTTGCAGAACATACCAGTCATTGATCAAATTAAGTACCTAAGGTTAAAATCATCACTATTGTTTTTGCTGGGAAAAGTGTTAAGATAATATTCGTACATAGGTTTATAACTTGAATGAAACAGTCAGCAAGGTGGTAGAGCTGACCGTAGTTTCACACAAAAAAAAAACCAGGATGGCTGGCGTTAGTTCCGTATGATGATTAATGTGATGAATACTGATTTAATTATGTTTATTCTGTAAGTTGATTTTTAGAACGTTTAAAAGAAACCCCGAAACAAAATAAGGTGTCACAGACTCTTTGGAGTCCAGACATTATCTTAATGAAGTCATAAGGTCCAGTGTCTAGGTTAGTCTTTTGAAGAAAGAATCACAGAGATTTCAGTGGAACTGTCCCAATAAGTGCACGCAATTGTACATAATCGTTTAGATTCACTGTCGTTACGCTAGGGTGCAAAGAAAGTATTTAATATCGTCACAAAATCCGATGTTATCTAATACTTTCGCTATAATTGATCATCATTATATCACGCTTATTCCGAAGTCACGTTACTTCTCCGCAGCTGTCAACACGACTGTCGACACGACATCTCAATAACTAGGTAAATTGCGGACGGAACACTTTCTAGGCGCATCTTAGTACATACTTACGTAGGTCTTGGCGAGTACCTACATTACTTTCACTTGGACTTTCCAACACGGACTCTCCCTGTCCTCATTAAGGCACAGATATCCAATAACTTGCAAACGAACGAAGTAAGAGTAAATTTGTAGAATTTATGGAAGAACCATACACGAGCAGGACTTTGACCCGGTTGGACCTGCAGCTAACCATGTTATCTTCTTTCCACTGAGACAACGTGTGTGTTTCCTGAGCACATTATGTCGATATTGTATTCCTGGGGAGCTCGTGGCTAAATAATAACAGCCGCTCGGATCAATCTTCAGGTCAAGCCGCGCTTGATAAGGTTGGTCTGTGGATGGGTGACCAACCATTACATACCGAGTTTCCTCCGTGCCTCGGAAATCACGCTAAGCAATCGGTCCCGGCTGTCATTTGTAGATCTTTGACAGTCGTTACAGTTAGTAGTAGTGGCCCGAAAGTCTGACTACCAAGTTTACCAAGAGGTATCGTATTAACCAGTACTAAACTGAGTTGTGGAGGTCAGATAGGCAGTCGCTCCATGTAAAATACTGATATTCAGCTGCATCTGGTTAGACTGGAAGCGGACCCCAACATAGTTGGGAAAAGGCTAGGCAGATGATGATTATGTAAATTCCTAAGTGTGAATGTGTGATTGAACTTATTGACATCTATCGTAGTCTAACACCCGTATCTATAGTTAAATAAAGGTTTACTTATGAAAATATTTTTATGCAATCGACAAGAATTATAAAAACGAATTTAAGAATTCTAACTTTTAACAATTCTAACTTCAAGCAATTACTAAACTACATCATAAAAATCGTATCTTAAGTAATGACTTTACTCAAATAATCACTTTGACTTGTTTATAGATACGGGCCGTGAAAGATTTCGATTGCCGCTTGCACATAATCTTCTACGTGTCGTTGGCCCGACATTATTAAAAACTTTGTCGACCCAAAACTTCGTCGTCGGTGGCGGTGTAGAGGTCTGTCTCTTCGACTGTATTTTTTAGGCACTGAGAGCAGGTTGGAAGGTGGAATCGGATAAAAATACTAGTCCAAATATATTTTAGTTTTTCAGTTTATTTTGACTATCGAGTATTTTTATCCCATTCATGTTGGCAAAGTCGTACGCACGAAAATAGAGCGTCAATAAAAGTATTTATAGTATTTTTATTTATTCGCTTTTTACAACTATTTCTACGTTTAGTCTCCTTGAGGCGAGCCGTAATAAATTTCACGTGGACATTAAAAAGAAAAAAACTAATAAAACTGGATTCTCGTTGCGTGTGTGTAAATTCTATTGCTGTTGAAGAATTTTTATTTGCAGGTGATGGAACTAAATAAGGTCCATTTACTTAGGTGTTAATTGACTGGTTTCCAACGAAGTAGTGACTACATTATAGGATTATTGGGAGGGTTATCAACTATACAAGGTGTAACATTATAAACGCAAGACCTCTCGTGTGGTTTCTCAGACCATGAACAACTTTTGCTCTACGACTTTTGGAAATTCATATTTTTTTTTAGTTTTACATTCATGTTGATCAGCTGATCGCGTTTGTTCCTCTACAAAGTTAAATTTTGTAACTCAGGTCTTGCGTTTAAGGTGTAACATAACACCTTGTATAATAAGAGAAGCAACTAATGAGCAAATTCTATAGTACATTAGTTGCTTCTCTTATTATACAAGGTGTTATCATACAAGTTCAAATTAAGTTAGCTAAGGAAACTCCACAGACGTGCTGGGTACCTAAATAAAACATAAAACAAACAAAAAAAATATCTCAAAATAGCCACCGCGTTTCCAGTTTCACTAGCTTGATTTAACCCGAAGAATCTCCTTAACTATTTGGTGCTACTTTCTCATAATATACAAGTATAGATTACAATCGAAACTTCCTTGATGTTATCGCATTACGTTGACGACAATAAGGACTCAAGTGAAAGTCGTTTTAAAAAACCGTACCAGCTTGTTACTTGGATGTGGATAACGGTAACTCAATAATCCCACACATTAAAGTCGGTTTGAGATTGTCCAAAAATATTTTACAATGCACTTTTAGTACCACTTTCACGGTTTCACTTCATTATTTCGGCAACTCTTAAGGTCTAAGCGCCAGGGTAGCCTGCGAAATTTAAAATTTTCTCGCGTTTTTTTGGGTTATTCCCAGTTGTCGCCACTGGTGACGCCACCACTGGTGACAACTGGGATTTTTTTTGAAAAATATTCCCATTTGTCGCCAGTGGTGGCGTCACCAGTGGCGACAACTGGGAATAACCCGTTTTTTTTATGAAATAGTAGTCAATGGGATTAAACGAACTTAGAGGATTGTATTGATTTCCTATAATTCTGCAAATACATACGTGTTACGGTCGCGCATCATATCTTGTTCAACATAGGTACCTACAGCTGACACTGGCCTGCAAATTGCAACAAACGTAAGAAACACAGGCAGGCTCATACACATCATTTCTTTCGAACCACAGTGTCGCAGCCACGAAGCGGGAACATGTTACAGAAACGGTTCTAGAATGCGGGAGTGGCAGTACCTAGGTATATTCTAGGAAGATGGAAAGTCTCACTCAGTAGGAACTTTACTTCCACTAAGTTTCCGAAGTTACAGGTAGTAGGTACCTCCCTAATGGGTGTAAAAAAAGATCCCTAGCGAAGACGAAAGGCACTTGTTCGTCCCGTCATTGCGACCATTTTTTTGTTCTAGACCATACCTGGGATACCATACCATACCATTCAATACATCCATCCAGTCCTGCCGTAAAACGTGACTTTCACCCCAAATAAAAGTCGTTTAATACCAGCAACAATTTTTACGTGGAGTTACTTAGTTGATGTACAGAATGCTTGGTTGTCGGCTTCGTGAAGGGTCCGTTTACACCTTGTATACGTATATACTGTGTGTTTTAACCGAGAGCTCGCGTGACTCTAAGCTGTAATACTTACGGCGAATTCAATAAAAGCAGCGATAAAACGAACTGCCCCCCCCTACCCCCAATTCATGGAAAACAATTCAGTCTGATGCATTCACTAGCACGAAGGGGATGTGACCTGATTGACAGTTTTCTTGAAGCATGTTTATTTATGTAATAGAGTGACAGACACTTCATAAAGTTTCGTTTTTTTTTTTTTTTATAAACTGGGTTAATTTCCTTGCCTCTTCGTTTTACATGTACCTACTAAACCTTTTGAAGATTTTAATTTCCTTGATATCAGAATCGAAACTTATAGGTATATGAAAGGTTTGTTCATTAGCAAAATAACAACAGAAAATAATTACCTACGCATGTCAGTTTGTGTGTGCTTTTGACATTATTTATTGTTATTGAGACTGAATGGTAGTAGCAAACAACCAAAGAAAATTTGAATTTCGCGGGCTACCCTTGACTAAAAGCGTATTTCTTTGCATGTTAGGAAACAATACCGCTAACAAAGCTTACATATTACGATATAAAATAAAAAAAATAAAATAAAAACTTTTTTGCAAAAAAAAACCGACTTCCAAAAAACACTAAAAAAAGTGGAAAATAACTTTACTTTCGGAAGTCGGTGGCAAAAAAGTCAATGAAACAAACAATAGTCACCGACTTCCGAAAGTAAAGTTATTTTTCACTTTTTTTAGTGTTTTTTGGAAGTCGGTTTTTTTTTTGCAAAAAAGTTTTTATTTTACCCTTTTTAGTTATCGTATAACACACAAATCCTTGTCAAGTATCAATTTCGCAATTTCTTTTACTTGGCTGACATTTTTTTCCAGCTATTTTGATTTCAAAACCAAACTGCTGAACCGATTTTGATGAAATTTCTATGGGACCAATCGGGAAGTAGATCCATTCAGATAAAAGAAGAGTTTTTCAAATCGGTTCATAAATGACGGAGATATGAGGTAACAAACACAAAAAAAAAAAAACATACAACCGAATTGAGAACCTCCTCCTTTTTTTGAAGTCGGTTAAAAAGCCTTTTATTCTACCATAAATATCAAGAACATATTATAAACTTAGTTTATCGTAACTGTAACAAATCTTATTAACATTACCTTTCAACAATACATTATCACCATTATCCATCACTGTCGTTACTAATATAACATTATTGACATTACATTAATTTCATAACATTACTTTTTAACTAACTAGACAACATATTACGATATACAAACAAATATACCTATAGGTACCAATGGTGTAATACAACATCCGACAGTCTGTTATTGAATTAAGTCAAATGACATGTAATTGGTCAATTACAGGTTTGGGGACGCCCTAATAAGTATGTAGGTACCCGACAATTGGAGTGTGGCCCTAATTTTACACCCAATTTGCTATTGCAATGATGATTTATTTCATAACGGGAATGGATTTAATTCTTTACCGATTTAAATTAAGCACTGAATGATGGATATTGTTACGTTTATTTTTTTTCTACTTTTTTATGTTATTGGTCTGTCTCGTTGGACTGCTGAACATGAGGCCCTGGGTACGATTCCCAGGGCGGGCAAAGTGTTTTTGGGTTTTTCCCATCACGAATTTCTCAGTAGCAGCCACGGAGTCTGGATTTGTGCCCGGGTGATGGCAATAGGCTCGCCCCCTATTACATGGGACTTAAAACATAACTGACGAAGTGTGGGTGGACTATTAGGTACACCTAGGTTACAGGCGTGATGTTCTGATTTTTTTAGTTCCATAATTATCATCGTGCCTGTTTACCAGAGAGGCACATTTCGCCTATTGTAATTACTGTGTGAAATTTTCTACTTCTATTAACTAAGTGTACTACGTATATTCCTGAATTTTCCGATACCTATCTTTAATTTTTTTCTTGTAAAAGAAACAATATTAAACAGGAAACCACTGTCTGTTCCTCTCTACGACTCATAAAATATGGTTATTAATAGTCCAATAAAATTATAGAATAGGAAATATTAATTTTAGCTCTACTTTCATCCTTCTCAGTAGCAAATGCGAATGAAAGTAGCATTTTAATGGTTTCCTCACCTTTGATGGAGCAGAAAAGCAATACGAATAAAATACTTAGTAAGGTGGGTGGACCATGGAAGGCCATGCTCCTTCGAAGGCCAATTATTAAAATTTCGTAGTTATTGCCATGTGATGACAAATTCCTTCTATCTACATAAACATCCATCGAACTAGAAATCACAGACGCGGCGGTGAATCGCTTGCGCCACTATTTTGGCAGTACGGTCCCTTGCTTCATTGATATCGGAAATCGGCGACGTTAAAATAAGGTGGGTGTACCATAGAAGGCCACTCTAACAAATAAATAGTTATTATTCGTTTATTTACTGGATAAATGAAACTAACAAATATTTAAGTAATACTTTGTTTTATTACGTAATATATAAACCACTTCTTTTTATTGTAGATTTAATGGCTATTTATTAACTTTTAATGTTAAATGACTGATTTATTATAATGGCCTTCTAAGGAGCCTTGTTCCTAGCAAGGCCATTTTTAAGAGTTCAATGAAACTTAAGTTTAATCAATATTGATCAAATCCGAAATTTAAAAAAGTGGTTTATATTTTACGGAATAAAACAAAGTATTACTTAAATATTCGTTCGTTTCATTTATCCAGTATATGAACGAATAATAACTGTTTATTTATTAGAGTGGCCTTCCATGGTACACCCACCTTAGTTTTAGTTCCGTTGCAGAATAAGATTTCTAAGAATTAAGAAAGTATGAGAACGTTTTCTACAATTTAAGCCGAAGTGGTATTTTTTATTTTCATTTTAAGTCGTAAGACCATTTCAATTAAGTCCAAACCGAATCTTACCAAGGTTCATTATTTTAGACTGGCAGTTTAAGCGGTACGGACAAATTAAACGGACTCGGCTGTGGACATCGGACACTGACAAATACATATTTCACTACAATATCTTTCAGTGCCAGCTGCCCGGTATTCGCCGGGCAGCCGGTCCGAAAATATCCCGTCTGCCTTGCCTTTTCCCAACTATGTTGAGGCTGGCTTCCAGTCTAACCGGATGCAGCTGAATCCCAGTATTTTACATGGAGCGACTGCCTATCTGCCCTCCACAACCCAGGCAAGCGCATTTAACCTGAAAATCGACCAGAGCGGCTGTTATTATTTAGTTAGCCACGAGCTCCTTTAGTAAGGTATCGCTGAGATTAACCCTTTTTTTTTTTTTTTTTTTCGGATGGGAAATCATCAAATGACTTCTCCCGCTCTGGGCTGAGCGGGAGGGTGTGTCAGACTCTTACTGACTAAAACCCACCCATGTTCCTTCATCGCCCTTTGTGTTCCGGGGCCGCGGTATCTCTTTCGAACAACCCGCAGCACCCGGCGCTGAGATTAACCCTAAGGTACTTATTTTTAGGGTCCTCCAAAGCGAGCATATTGTGAATGATGATGAAGCACATCTCTGACTTTTGACCAACCTTCTCAAAATATTGCGAAACATATGCCTAAGAGTGCCTCATTGGCCTAGTGGTCGTAAGCGCGACTGCTGCCCATGAGGCCCTGGGTTCGATACCCAAGTCGGGCAAATCCAACTAGTTGGACAGAGCAGTTGGACCGTTGCCCCGGACTGAAGTTTAATTCGGTTTTTCCATCAGGAATTTCTCAGTAGCAACCACGGAGTTTGGATTTGTGCCTGGTTGAGAGCAATAGGCTAGCCCCCTATTACATATAAAAGATAACACTTATACTTTATACATAATATTTTATTTAATATTAGAGTCCAATAGGTAGGTACGATGTAAACGCGCGACCACACCGAGGGCTCTGTTCTAACTCGCTCGTATGCCTTTACACATACTAATACACACACAGAACGTGGCTCCGCACCGCACCTCAGTTCTGCCAACTCTTGCGTTGTCTATCAGTTCGGCTATCCTGACACAGACGATGTCCTCATCGCGATGTTCATTTTTTTTTACACGTACAAGGATTCACAATTAGAAACCAGTCTTCTTCAGTAACTCGACAATTAAAACACATCTACCGGAGCAGGTAGTCATCAAATACATCTGCCGGAGCAGGCAATCATCACATACATCTGCCGGAGCAGGCAATCATCAAATACATCTGCCGGAGCAGGCAATCATCACATACGTCTGCCGGAGCAGGCAATCATCAAATACATCTGCCGGAGCAGGCAATCATCACATAAATCTGCCGGAGCAGGCAATCATCAAATACATCTGCCGGAGCAGGCAATCATCACATACATCTGCCGGAGCAGGCAATCATCAAATACATCTGCCGGAGCAGGCAATCATCAAATACATCTGCCGGAGCAGGCAATCATCAAATACATCTGCCGGAGCAGGCAATCATCAAATACATCTGCCGGAGCAGGCAATCATCACATACATCTGCCGGAGCAGGCAATCATCAAATACATCTGCCGGAGCAGGCAATCATCAAATACATCTGCCGGAGCAGGCAATCATCACATACATCTGCCGGAGCAGGCAATCATCAAATACATCTGCCGGAGCAGGCAATCATCAAATACATCTGCCGGAGCAGGCAATCATCACATACGTCTGCCGGAGCAGGCAATCATCAAATCTGCCGGAGCAGGCAATCATCAAATACATCTGCCGGAGCAGGCAATCATCAAATACATCTGCCGGAGCAGGCAATCATCACATACGTCTGCCGGAGCAGGCAATCATCAAATACATCTGCCGGAGCAGGCAATCATCAAATACATCTGCCGGAGCAGGCAATCATCAAATACATCTGCCGGAGCAGGCAATCGTCAAATACATCTGCCGGAGCAGGCAACCTTTGTAACTGTAGGTAATGGCTTTATTCTTGACATTAGTTGTCATCACTCCCTGACTCAGTATCAGAAAATGCCTGATTGCACCAGGGCTTCATGTGGTCAACGGCAATTGTGTTTTGGTATCCGCGCCTAACCTTGGCAAATGATCGAACTATGTAACAATCATGAGGTAGCGCCGCGATAACTTTGTAGGGACCAGCATATCTGTCCACTAACTTTCCACTTGTAATGCCTTTTTTTATCACCCTTCGTTCGACCATGACTAAATCTCCAACTTGATACTGAGGTGCATCTCTACGTTTCTTATCAAACAATCGTTTCATGTTGGTAGCATTTCGTTCTGTCATACTTGCTGCTTCGGCCCGTAGAGCCGGTAGATCAGTACTAAGAACTGGTCCAACCAAATCTGCATGTTCTGGCTTTGTGTCCCTTCCTTCCACAAATGTAACATGCACCGTCAACTCGACTTAGGTGCTCCCTTGATTTTCTCATCTCAGATTGAATACCACCGGGATGAATGTTTCCTAAGTAACTGAGTAGTGTTGTAGTATTCCGACAGCCCGCAGAAACAGCGCCAACTTCAATCATTTTATCTCCAATGGTGCCTATAATCGTTTCGGTAATTAGGTCATCTGGTAGACCACACGACATTCCAAGTCCTAATTTTTCATAATAAAATTTAATAGGATCCTCATCTATCCTTCTAACGTCGTTTACCAAGGAGCGCAACATCGTGGATTTATTTTTGGTGAATGGAAATGCTTTGGACAGACGAGCTTTCCAGTCGGACCACGATATATCGTAATCCTCTAGACGCTCGTACCAATTCTTTGCATAACCACGCAGTTTTGATGTACAATTACAAATTATTGTTCTTTCGTCCCATCCATACATGGTAGCGGTGATAGACTCAATGTTACGAATCCATTGGTCTATGGGTACGGCGGATTTTTGAGGGTCAAATTCTGGTACGGCATCATTGCGCCCAATGTAGCGTATCTCTCGACTAGTTGAGGGGGTCGGTGCAACGCTAGTAGCGCTAGCGCTACCGCTGGCTTCAGGCGACGTTGGAGTTGCGTCACTCCGAATTTGACGTACTAAAGTTTCAAGTGCCTCAATTCTCTCGTCCCGGTGCCTAAGCTTCGCGGCAGTACGTTTTCTTCTTTTACTACGTCTATCATCACCACTGGAAGACGATGATGACGAAGAACCATCCCTTTTTGAGCGTTTTTTATACCGCCCCATGTTAACTTTTATAATAAAGTTCTTCCGCACTAATATGTCACATAAAATAATCACTAAAGGTAAGTCTTATTGTTCTACTCGTAAAATTAGAATACGATAGCACAAGTAACACAAAGACTGTTCACAGTCTTAAAGTTCAACAGCTATATCACATAGTATAACCGAAATAATAATTCAAGGCACCTTGTACCTCGTAATCTTACGATAACATGAAACGAGCTCACCAATTCTCAGAATGTTAATGTAAACAAGCACAGCACAGCGGTGTAGAGTCCGTACGCTAATCGGTTCTTCCCCGATGCGTATACGTCGCCGCCGCCGCGCGGGTGACGTAATACGTCACAGGATTCACAAGTTTTTATTATTCAGTTTTCACACACTTCACGATTAGATTGTTTATGAAAATAGTCACTTAACACTAGGTAAAACAACGTAAAGTTCAAATCCCGCTTCTGACTAAAAGATAACACTTATACTTTATACATAATATTTTATTTAATATTAGAGTCCAATAGGTAGGTACGATGTAAACGCGCGACCACACCGAGGGCTCTGTTCTAACTCGCTCGTATGCCTTTACACATACTAATACACACACAGAACGTGGCTCCGCACCGCACCTCAGTTCTGCCAACTCTTGCGTTGTCTATCACATAGGACTTAAAAAACCCTTCGGGGATTAATTACAGGCGTGATGTTATGTTATACGCCTTAGTGACGCCACATAAAACAACCTAAACGCAACTAAAAACAAACAGTTCCTTATCTCTGGTTTCTTAGCGTGACAATCTAAGATTTCCTGCTTGAGTGGCGTCGCATGTCATTGCTGTCGTGAATTTCAGCCTGAAAATATACACTAATCATGAAATAACTTCAGTTATTTACTGGCGATGTGGGTATTTAAACAATGTAGTATATAATCATATGCATGCACGCATACTCGCTACATGCATACCGAATGTAATTCTACGATAACAGGAGTGAATGTTAGTTGGCAGCGAAGAAGGTTAAAACAATAAGGTAAAATTTATTTCTTTAATTAAATAATTACAGAATGTTTCAATTCTGCCTTGTATGTCTTTTTGAGGTGGGTAGGTATATATATGTAGGTCTCTTGTCTAAAGTTATTGATAGGTACCCAACAGTATTTATTTAGTTTAAATCTTCGTAAGGTTACGCACCAAATGGTTCCCAGTTCTATACTTAACCAGTAGTACTTAACGTGTAGTAGGTAGTTTTAATACGTACATACGTAAAAGTAAGATTTGACAGCGATGCGGATGAATTTTTGACGTCCTGTTATTATTTTTCCACCTTTTAATACTTGTAGGTACATAAATTTAATTATGTACCTATGTATGTTCAACGCCTACCCAAATACTGTTGAATATTTATACATATTTCGCATGAAGCGACTGCCATATTATTATAAGCTATGACCTCCCCACACAACCTGACAATGAATCAATTCCCAAAGCAATTCGAACTAAAATGAACCTAACATTTTTGTTCGAATTGCTTTGGGAATTGAACTTAATGTTATCAGCAAAAAGCCGAAAGTTATTAGTCGACGAACTTTCACGGGTGTGTATTAAAAATACACATACCTACGAGTAATTAACAAAACCATCGGGTCCCTTATATGAGTGTCCTCAAATTAAAGTTGTCTCAAAGGAATCAACTTAATTAATTAATGCAAACAAACCAATAAAAACAAGGAAAACATTCGTTTAATTTAAAAACAC
>CAXKUT010000398.1:0-70956 GCA_964057025.1 Standfussiana lucernea | reverse complement strand
CACATTTTTATAGATATCTTTAAGTCCCATTTGATAGGAAGCGAGACTGCTGCCATCAAAGGGGCACAAATCTCTAGGGCTAGTATTCACAAATTCCCGATCTGGGAATCGAACCCAGGACCTCGGCTCATTCAATAAAATTGTCACGTATAAATATTAATTGCAAGTAAAATCGCGGTGAACAGCAAATCCACTGGCTAATTTCGGCCGAACCCTCAAACCAAAAGAAACATACTTGAAATTCGATAAACGTAGCCACAGAGCTTCGTCTGTGGGGTTGTCAGCGAGCATGTCGCGAAAGGCGCGCGTGCGCTGCGCCAGCTCGGCGTCGGCTAGCGCGTCGGGCGCGGGCGCGGGCCGGAGAAGTAGCGCCGCGGCGCCGCCCTCGCCCCCGCGCTCTCGCGCTTCACGTCGCCCAGCGCCCCCACGGGCTTGTATCTGTGCATTACATCAGTCAGTTCAGTGGGGAATATGTGATTGTGTTTGGTGAAATTGTGACAAATGGAAATATTATGTGTTAAACCGGTGGTCTTTTAATTTATCCCGTACCCAGCTCGTAACAATTTGTGTTAAAGAGTGAGGAATTATGCTAATTCAACCAAACAGCGATACGGACGGTATCCATACCAGGAGTCAACAACAGCAGGGCATGGATCAAAACCGATTTGCAGGTTTCCCGACACAGACACCGGGTGTCCAGCCTACAACAAATTCAGATGACAAAGTGATCAAATTATAATTATTTGATAATAGTAAACGTAATTAACTAAGAACTAGAACAGTAAAATAGTAATAATGACCGGGCAGTATGTATCAGCAGAAACATAACTAACTGGGTTAAAGTCCATGCAGCAAAAAACACACTCAAGGCTTTCTTGTGTATTTACGACCCAGTTACAGACACTTGAATTGTCAAAATAACAGAAGAAGAAAAAGATGAAGCTAATGTCCCTTCTCAAGGCATAATAACTGCAAAAGGACAGTAGTTCCATACGCAAAATACGCGCTTTGGGCGTGGAGTTGCGGACACCAGCCAGTGATACAATACAAGGACAGTAGTTGTGCATTCCAAAGCATGGATCTCTATAGAGAAGAATGAGCAAGAAACTCCATGGATACTTTGTGTTTATGTTGTTTGAAAATCTTGGTAACATCACTCAATTTAAAATGATACCCATTTGTGCTAGCAATGTAGAAAGGCGGGCACGTTAAAAGCATCCTGAGTAAAAAGATCAAAAATAATTTACATCAACAGTGGCAGCTAAGAGAAGACCAGTCCCTACTGAAAGCAAGCGGTTCATTTAGGAACATGTGGAGTGAACAAGTGGAGCACCATTCAGTTCAACCATTTTGAAGAAAACTAAACAATATGACACACACCATCATCAGCAAGATATTTCAGTGAGCATGACATTCTCTCAACTGCCACGGACCATTCAAGACAATGATAGATGTTAGAAGTACATAGTAGCTTTATAGTAAACTAGCTGACCCACGCAACTTCGTCTGCGTAACATTTTTGATTGATGCTCCGCTCCTATTAGTCGCAGCGTGTCACATAGCCTATAGCCTTTCTCATAAATGGGCTATCCAACACTAAAAGAATTGAAATTAAAGGTAATTTAAAAAATGGCCAAAGAGATAAAGGCTACTTAATAATTTGGTTACTTGAACGTAGGAAATTAGGTAAACTAACCGTATTATTAAGAAAACAAAAACCTAAGATGAATAATTATGTATGTAGGTGACACCTACTAATTTCATACCTGCTTAAATTGAAAAAAAAAAAAACATCAAAACAAAAGAAAAAAAAACAAAATCAATGTTGCTGAAATATTAGACGAAATTGAAAACCAACCGCGGTAAGTCCTGTTGTAAAAATATTAGAAAAAAAATCAACCTTTAAAAGAATTCACAAAACAATACCCAATAGAAAACTACTACAAAATGAAAGTGTATTTAAAAAGTATTATTATACGATGAGATATCGCAAAAACAAATTCAAAAAATCAGTTTGTCGACTTCAACCGTTCCGTAAGGCGCGGCGCCCATTATCGGTGGGCATCGGTGCAGCTCGGTACAGCTCGGACGCCTGAGAGCTGCTTCGGGCGGCTTCGGGCTGCCTGGGCAGTCGTAAGCATACCTAAGGACGCCGAGGCTGTCTTCGGGTGGCAAACACGTCGCAGAACAGTCATAACGTTCACCGCGCGGCTCCATTAGCTTGGCAGCACCCAGAGGAAAATAAAAGGCAATAAATAGCCTTACTTACACCTATAGGTTCACCGAACGTACATCTTTGCTTCCAAAGCTTATTCACCCCAAATCTTCTTTTTTGCCATAAGGCTCCAAGTTTCTCTTCTTCTTCAGCAAGATGAACAATGAGAACTAAATCCCAATCCAACATTATAAATACACACGCACAACTGTTTTCACGCAACGTTACGACTGCTCTGTGACGTGTCTGCCACCCAAACTATTCTTAGTTTTGCCGAAGCTACCCGAAACCAGCCTCGGCGTCCTTAGGTATGCTTACGATTGCTGAGGCAGCTCTCAGGCGTCCGAAGCCACCCGAAGCAGCCCTCAGGCGCCTGAAGCCGCCGTAAGGCGCTTGAGCTGTACCGAGCCGCACCGATGCCCACCGATAGTGGGCGCCGCGCCTAAGGAGCCGACCACGCATGGACCACGCGTCTGAGCCACGCGCAGGCTGTACAACAGCGTCTTTCGCGTCATGCGCGCGTGAACCCGAACATACCTATTTTGTTGCGGAGTTATTTTAAAATTATGATATCTCCTAAGATGTTGATTGAAATCAAGTGATGTCAAGGACAATTTTGTTCACAATTAAATACTTGTGATTAATAATATATTTATTTGGATAAGGATTAATATTTTGTTGATAAAACTCCTTCGCAAATAATGCATTAATTTCGAACAAATTTGATTACCATAAAAAAGGTGATAGTGAGTCAATCTTAAAAGATAGACATAATTATGCTGTCGCGGACTTTTTTAGAACTTTAAAAGAGGAACAATTCCACCACACATGATTTTTGCTTAACTTAAGGCGCTGTGCATAGTAAAAATGGGCTTCACAAAAACAGTTTTTTAGCAAAATGTATACATTTTAGAGCAGCAAAAAAAATATATGTTAATCTTGATCATATTTATGAGGGAACTGTTGTGTTCAAAACACGTTTTCGTTAAATTTTCCCGATACAAAAAAATCGTAAACTTACTATTAAATATTGAAATTCAAACAATTGTAACTCTATCATCTAAGAACAAATCTTTATAAAATTAAAAACAGTGATGTAATATATAATAATAAGGGGAACTGTTGTTTTTATTTATCGTTTGAAATGAGATTATTGTAAGAATTAACATATTCAATGATAAATAATTGGAACGGGTCGAACGAAACCTCACGCCATTGCATCCTCTTTTGGCTTCTCTTTCATTTTTACGCGGTGTGACAGTGACCGCTGAGGCGTGTTGCTTGACGGATCTGTGTCATTTTTTTCAAAATCATTTACGTATCTGTTTGTTGTTGAATGCTGTTTATTATACTTATTTTGTGAATAGTTATTTCTAAGTTGTGGTGTTGGTGCAAATTTATGTTTGATTTCAGTCATAAATTGTGTAAATAAACAATCAGTGTACATCAGTGGCGAAGAGTCAAAAGAACCCTAAGGAAAATTATACTACTATTTTTTTTGTCTTCACCCCCATTTTCTTCTATTTTCGTTTTGCCTTAAATTTCGTTATAAGTGACCCGAAAAGCACGAAAATAACACCCATGATTAAAATAGCAAAAATTTTCGTAGGCGCCAAATTGATCTTTTTTCATCATTTATTGTGTAGAATAAAATGTAGAGGAACTATGAACAAAATAAATGTAATTTTATCTTTTATAAATAGGCCAACAAAAAAAAAAGTTGATACCAAATACGTTATCGACTATCTGTCTAGTTCTCCCCTACATACTTTCTATTTCTGCTCCTGTCGTTACTCGATAATCTTCGGCTTACCTAATTCCCTAAAAAACGGTGCTGCTAGCCGCGAAGTCACGTGTGCACGTACATACGAATTTAGATCTGAATTCTGACACCCGAGCGCCGGCTTATTTGGCGCTACCTGTTATTTCTTGACATGAAAAAAGTTGGCATTTTTGTAATGTTTTCATTCCTATGATGTATTAAATGGAATAGAGTTTTACATCACAGTACAGACCTGCGATGTAATACTCTATTTAACTATAGAAGAGACTACACAGAGTACTTTGTTCCCGAAGGGAAACCGGCAGGAATCGGCTTAGGTGCCTTCGGCCCTGGTGTACATTATAAAAAATGGGTAACAAAAAAAAATATACGGAGGACAATAAAGAGATGTTATTCGATGAAACAAAACACATGAACGAAGTTGTAAAGTAAGTACCTTACTTTTTGTGCACACCTTATTTTGATTGTATGTATTATTTTATAAATGCGTAATTTCGACATATACATACATATATATGTATATCCATAGCTCGATTGGAACTATCTCATGCGTGGGTCAATTTTCTACATCAATGTCTAAAATGTCCCGGGTTCAGACCTCAGAGTAAATGTATTCTTTTTGTTGATTTCTTTTGATATAATTGTTTTTTTTTTAATTATAACTTTTTTTTTTCTTATTTTCTTGTTTGAAATGAATTTTTATATTTATTTTTTAAAACAATAATGCATTTTTTCCAATTTAAAAACTTACTTGTTTAAATTTTAGATTACAAAAGGATTCTGAGCGTGAAAACCCTGGGACATCATTTGTAACACCAGGAGCCAATCCAAAATTAAATTATGATGAGTAAGTATTAAAAGATGGGCGAATGTCATCACACAATGAGAGCCGACGGACAGCTGATGACCCCGCGATCGACTTCAAAAGAGTTGGTGTGAAGAACTTCGCGACTTCCAGCCCGATTGTTCTGAATCAATAATAGTTATTATAACACAGGGAGACTAACCTTACCGAACGGTGTTCTCAGCTAAGGTCTAGATACCTATCCACTCGTCTATATGTCCACTCACTCGTATGTCCAGGCATTGTATTCGTACACAATGCGTTATTGCCGTGATTTGGAATTATGTATTTTGCTTTTCTGTTTATAAAAAAGTGACGTGTTTTTTATTATAGAGAAATCACTGACGATGTGCTATTCGTTGAGCCGTCGACCGAATCTCAAGATAATGCATACCCACCAGTTCATGGACGAAGAGTCGTTGACATAACGCATCTCATCCAGCAGCTGCAAACTATATACGGCCATAATTCTTTGTTCAATTGTAACGGTTGATTGCAAAGGTTGTGGGGGGAAAGAGAATTAATTTATCTCTTCGTCGGGGTTACCGCGCGCGTTGCAGTGCTGTAGTCGTTTTTTTTAATAACCCCTACCCGAGGCATCTACTTCATATAAAAATTTTAGGGAAAAGTCCCAAAAGCATCCTGAAAAAGTTTGAAGAACGAAGACTGATGAAAAGAAAATTAAACAAAGCAAAACCTCATAAAAAAAATCGGATGCTAAAGAAAGACAATGCTGTTCAATATGATTTTCGGCTAAGCGTGGACAAGATGTCCGGTTAAAAATATTTTTACTAAACAATATTATTAATTCTGAAAGAAATATTTTTGCAGATCCCATAGTGGCCAGGTACACGTTCAAAAATCCGAAATGAAGAGTAATTAATAATATCTGTTATTTACAGGTTACAGTTCATAGCTTGGTCTGTCACTCATGCTGGACATTACCAATAAATAACTTACCTGAACAGCAAAATGTACCAAGCACATCAAGCGGTCATCGAAGAGAGCTATGTCTTAATTGCGGAAGTTCTATACGGTGTAGCAGATCTCATATTCTCAACACAAACCCAGACAGAGAAACACATATAAGAAATGCTATCAGTGAGTGGATAGCACCACAACAAGTAAGGACGGATTAACTTTTTATTAAGTTTACATTAGAATATTATGTGAATTACAATTATGCTTTTAAAAATGTTTTTACATAACACAGTTAGTGTTATGTAAAAACATTTTTACTGAAAAGTTATTCTAACTCTCCATGAAAGAGCAACATTTGATTTCTATGGAACAGAATAAAAGAATGTGTTATTTTTTATGTGTTACTTGTACCCTCTTTAGTTAGAATTCATTCCTAAATATAATTCCTAATATAATCTCTGGGCAGCAAAAAAAATTCAAAATGAATTGTTAGAAACTCAATTGATTAGTGTTTTGAAATGGCAATAACTAAGAATTAAATTGTTCTAGGTTCATGGCTCAGATCGCATTTGCCATCCATGTTGGCAACGAGCTGATCGAGTACCAGGTCCTGCTCCAACTGTCACAATTGTTTCACCTACAATTAACTAGCCCAATTTCACAAGAGCCCCTGACACACAAGCCTTGTTTTTGCCCGGATTGTGAATCATCACAGCGACTCATATTCGTAGTCCCAACATGGCTAAGGGTGAAGTTATTCACAGATTAGAATTTTTATGTCCCTAAAACAGCAGAATATGCAGATTTCATTTGCTACAAAATAACTGGGATGAGCTCCTTACAACTTTTTATTATATAATAAACGTATGACTTAATAAAGTCAAAATAACAAATAATAACTAATAGTTTTATTTTAACCACCCAAATACAATCCTATGATATGTAAATAATCCGATTACATCAAAATACTACTGTCAAATTGATTATAGAAAATAATATGCTTATTACAAAGATTTTATCCGACAATTAATTTCAATTTTTCACATGCCATTTGAAGCATATTCTTGCATCTGGCTACAATTTTTTAATAATATTTTCTTTCCTATACTTATTTAGTTTTTAAAATGCAAGTATTTTATTAATAAAGATCTTGTCCACGTTTAGCCTGATCATCCTAACAAACTGAGCAATTGCCTTTATGTATTCTTACTGTTCATACATCTATCTATCGATCCCATCACCCCGTCCATAAGTCCACTCTTTCATTCGTCTCTCCGCGTCCGTCTTTCCTCACTTAGTATTCGAATACACCGTAATTTTCATTTAGTTGTAACCTACGTCACTAAAGAAAAGATACTAAAATGACCGCACTTAGCTTTTTCTCTCACTCTCACATTATACAGTGCGAGTAAAAGGGCACGATTAGCTCCTTTGTTTGGCCGCCATTCACAATAATTCTTTTCTGACACGTGATATAAAAGTCATTGCAAATTGCAACAAAAATTATACAGATAAATTAAATTGAAGTGTCTGTCACTTCAATTTAATTTATCTGTATAATTAGAAGATGTATGGTTTAGAAGACGCAGATTGCCAAATTCGAAATAGTAAAGGCAAATAGGCAAAAACGACAGTGTTTTGGTGTTTTTGGTTGTGTATGGTTTTTTGTTGCAGATTCTCAAAATGGCAAATTTTCAAAATTATGAAAGTATTATTTTTATTCCTATATATAGTCGTAAAAAAAGGAACCCTTATAGATTCGCCCTGTCTGTCTGTCTATTTGTCCGTCCGTATGTCACAGCCATTTTACTCCCAGACTATTGGTACCACAATGTTGAAATTTAGAGACTAGGTGTCTTCTAAGAATCGCTACATAAAAGTGATGTAAAATTATGAAAAAAAAAAATTGGTGTGGCTCTCCCCACATTTAACTGTGTGGGGTGTCTATCGACAGCTCTTGAAAATTGCTATTGAGGTTTCTAGCACACTTTCTTTCTTAAGACAATGGTTGATGACATTTGCTTCCGAAGCCGTAAAAAATGTGTGGCCCTCTCTAAAGTCTAAAGTAGGAGAGAGAAAATTCTGAAACAAAAATGTATGTAGGGTTAGCGGATTCGTCAGCGCAGATGGCAGGGATATCGCGTGATCATGGTGACGCAGCGAGTAGAGGGGGCGAACAATACAAGCGGTGCGCTCTCAGGAGTCTCAGGGCCCGGTCACTTTTGCTTGGGAGCTCAGACGTGACAGACGTTTGTTGGGAACAGTACTTTCGAATTATTTCGGTGTTTAACGGTTTAACATAACTGTGTTGTTTTCGTGATTTTTTATTTAAAAATAAATAGTTCTAGGAAGTTTTAGTTTTCCTTTAAAAAAAAATGAGCTTCTGATCTATAAGAGTAGATTATAAAAAAGTCTCCGAAGACCATTTTCATGTAGCTGCAACAGTTAAGGTAGTTCCCCTTACTGCCCTACTGAAAGTTTCCACCCTGTATATAGATTTATTATTCGTCAGACGAATCTGTTATTACATAATTATTATCTCTACTTTGATTATATAATGTCTAGATAGAGCGTCGCCCTACAATCGTATCAAAGAAAACGAGTCAACATTTTCAAGTATGTGTGCGTGCAGGCGTCGTTTTACACTATGCGTCTATGTCTTTGTGTGCGTAAATAATGATACCAGCTACTACAATTCTCCCATAAAACACATAAAAAATAGACTTATTAAATAAGATAAGTTTTAGGTGTATGACACGATCTGCACTGATTGGCGGGCAAGCACTTGTGAACCAATAGTTGGTTGACACTTTTTGACACGTTTGCGCGCACTTGACGCTCCATCTAGACATTATATAATCAAAGTATCTCTAAAATCTTTTCTAGAAAATAACAATTATTGATTATATTATAAATAAGAAAAAAAGAACGAATTTTAAAACAACTTCTCGAAAATATGTAGGAATAAAAAAAACAGCTGTTTCCTACAAAACTGCAATACCTATGGTCGTAATGTATGGAACAGCTGTTTTTTTTCCACGAAAAATTTATTTGTGGGGGGATTCAGAATGATGCACTCAATACGTGGTAACCATTTTAGAGTCGGTGTCCCTTCCACCATCTATAAATAAGAATAAGAATAAGAATATTGTGAAGGACGGCACGGTTGAAATAATAAAATGTCGGGCATGCCACCGTCCGGGCGAATCAATGCGTCACATTATCTCCGGGTGTTCTCGTCTAGATACCGGAGAGTACTTGCATAGACACAACCTTGTAGCCAGGATTATCCATCAGCAACAAAATACAGCTTTGTGGAATTGGCGGTGTCGTAATGGTCGTCGGAATGGGCCCGATCCAGTTCTTGAAAATGGCAATATCACACTGTACTGGGATCAATCCATCATCAGTCTCGGGACTATTACAACCAACAAGTCTGATAAAGAGCGATCAGAGCGGCGCGCAATGATTGTTGATATAACGGTCCCGCATGACGAGAACCTCGTGAAAGCCGAGAAAGATAAGCAAATCAAGTATCTTGACTTGGCTCGCGAGGTTGTCGACATATGGGATGTGAACTCAGCGATCATTGTCGACTGCCAACAGCCTCGACCAATACCTGAGGAGGCTCTCGTTAGGCAGCTGGATCAAAGGCTTGATTCAGAAAACGGTACTCCTCGAGATGGCTCGAATTGTTAAGAGGTTCCTCTCTCTGGAGCCCTGACCGCCGGTAGCTCTGACCCTGTTCCCGATACCGGTAGACTACTATCTTTTATGTTTTTATAGTGATTTTATATAGGAATATTTAAAATAAAATGTAAAAAATAAGTTAAAAAATAAATAAAAAAATAATAAATCAAAACAAAATAATATGTGATTGCTGAGATTCGAACCTAGTTTTCGCCGCGGAGGCGCAGTTCAAAGTCGAAAAGCGGCGCGCTAGGCCAATCTTACATGTTACTGGAGTAGTGAAATTACGCTTCTATAAATAATGGACGTCGCGCATCGGCAAAAGTCGGCCGATGCACCTCGCAGTAGGCGGGACTACTCGTCCCCTTTTCATCTGCTTCACCCCCTCAAATCCATAAAAGTCGTCTATTCACAGCGTCTTAAACCGTTTACGCATCGCACGCAACGTAAGCTCTCAAAAAGGAATAATTTTTCCCGTTTTTGCAACATTTTTCATTGATGCTCCGCTCCTATTGGTCGCAGTGGGATGTTTTATATATAGCCTATAGCCTTCCTCGATAAATGGGCTATCCAACACTAAAGGATTTTTTTAATTCGAACCAGTAGTTCCTGAGATTAGCGCGTTCAACCAAACAAACAAACTCTTCAGCTTTATAATATTGGTATAGATTATACTCACACATAGGGTTGCCAGGTCGCCAAACCTTATAGCCGGATAGACCAGCCAGTTTGGCCGGACATTTGGGTAAAAAACATACAACCGAATTGAGAACCTCCTCCTTTTTTTGAAGTCGGTTAAAAAGGCCGGACACTACATTATTGAGGATTTTGCCTTCCTGATCAGAAGTTCTAAGTAGCTAAACGTCCAACAGTGCAAAACGTCTAATGAGCAGTAAGTCTAATTAGCAACATGTCCAAGTAGCGAAACGTCCAACTAGCAGATGGGCTTTATAGCAGAACGTCTATTTAGCAAATCGTCAGATTCTCAAAATGTCTGGATATTCAAGCACAAAATTCAACACACACATCTTCTAAACTATTCATACAAATTATATAGGTACTGTAAAGTTCAATTTTAATCTACATTTAATTGTCGAGATAATGAACACACTTATTTGTATAAGAATAAATATTGAATAGGGGAAAACGGCTTTTCAAATTTTGTCATATTAGCCACGCCAAAGAAGAAGTAAGGGAAGTAGCACTCGCCACTTACTTATTTAAGATTATGCGTGGTAAAATACACAACCCAGGCGTTTTAAGTACGGTTGGGTTGTGTGTACCTGATGGGTACGTGGGTCGACGGAGGCGGCCGCCGCTGCTGTGGGTGCCGCCCGCTCGCACTAACCTGCTGCAGCATGCGCCGCTGACGCGGGCGCTGCGTGCACTCAATATGGTGTCACAACAGATCGACTGTTTCAATTGTTCTCTGAGTGAATTCACACGGGCCGCATTTTGTAAAGTTACTCTTGGTTGTTGAGATAGTATAATTGTAAGTCTAATCTTATTAAGCTAATAACTACACTATTGTATTAGGTAAGCCTGTGATGATAGTGGTATGTGTTTTAAATAAATAAAAATTAAATAAAATAATATTTTTAAATAAAATTTTAAAAGATAAAAATGAGATATATGTCATCGCGGACGTTTCTCTTGCTTTTTATAAGAACTACAATTCTTTAGAACATATAGGTACTCGTAGCGTATATCTAGGTACTATCTTATTATTTTTTTAATGCTGACTGACACTTATTGTCACGAATGAATGAAAAGAAAATGATTGGCATTACTGATTTGTTTTTTCCTGTATCGATTACTATTCATTACAAATACAAGTTTCGGCTTCTAAATTCTAAAAACGGATGAAGAACAAACATTTACTTTCATCGAAAGTCAAAAGAAGAAGCGTGTGCTGCTGCTGAATGGTTACAGGTACAATTTGAATATCACAAATAAGGGAGGGTCAACTCTATGGAGATGCTCCCAGCGCAATGAGTGTAGTGCATCTGTTACAATCACTAAAGACGAAAACAAGATAATTCGTCAGTTAAAACAGCATACTTGTAAAGCTAATTTCAATAAAAACAGGACTGACATGGTGATGCAGAAATGCAAGAAATTAGTTCGCCAAAATGTAAAACCTGTCCAGAAAATTTTTGAGAACGTATTTGGAAAAGTGGATGAGATTCAACAGGTATTTCAACTCAAAAAAGACACACTATCCAGGGCTCGTCGCAAATATTTAAATGTTTGTAAAACTGAATTCAAAAACTTGAATGATGTTACAATTCCAGAAACAATGGCCGAAAGTTTCCTTGTTTGTGAAGACGGATCTGACAATAAAATCTTAATATTTCAACACCCGTGAGTAGACAATGCATTAAGACACTGAAAAATAAGATGTATTTTATTGATGGGGCATTCAAAGCTAAACCTAAGCCATTCTACCAGCTGTTATCAGTTCACGTTGATTTGAATAGCTGTGATGATTTAACATGTGTTATGGGAGTTATATGTATACGCGTTACTACCTGACAAACGACAAGAAACCTACGAACGCTTATTCGGCCTCATCGAGCAGCATTTTGAAAGAGACATTATGGCCATTAAATGCCATTATGAGATGACTCTTATCAATGGAATTAAAGAAGCTTTTCCGAACACTCAAATTACGGGCTGCTATTATCATCTTCATAAGGCCGTTTGGAAAAAAGCGTCGACATTGGGTCTTCCTGAAAAAAGAGAGTGCAGAAACATTGTCAGAGTATGTTCCAATTTACCTCTGCTACCTTCTCCATACATAACGGAATGTTGGACTAGCATTGTTGAAAAGGCCACGTAAAGCGAAGAAATGGCTTTTTTAAAATTACTTTAAAAGGCAATGGCTAGTCTCTGGCAGATATAATAAACTGTCCTAGAAAACAATGCACTCGAAAGTTGGCACAGGCGACTAAACACGAATATAAAATCAAAGCCAACCCTGCTACTATTCCTCAAAGCTCTTAGAAAAGAAGTGCTTTGGCAAGATCGCAAATACAAGAATATGTTATTTGAAGGAAATAAGAGAAGAAAGATCAATCAATCAATCAAGCAGTTTATTTGTGAAACATAGGTATTATTACATAAATAGGGGGTGCGCTATGTTTTGTCATAATTATAGCATACAAATTTATAAGTTTCCCATTAGGTGTCATTAGATTATACATGCTTAAATATTTTAAATTAAGTACATCAATACGAAAAAAAAAAAGAAACATCAAATACAACAATAAATAGTCACAGTACTTATTATCTAAAGGTAAAATTGCATCATTATAATAATTGGTCTTTCAAAAATTCGTCTACGGTATAATAACATTTGTCAATTAATAATTTAATAAGAGCTTTTTTTAAACTTATATAACATTATTGTTTTTTAAGTCATCAGGAATTTTATTAAACACTTTAGGTGCCATACCAAAAAAACTTTTTCGCATCAATGAGGTCTTACATTTTTGATGACATAGCTTAATTTTATATTGGGCGCGCAATGGAGTTTTTCTAGTGGAAGAATTTTTTCAAATAATTGTGCGTTTCTTTTTACAAACAACGCAGTTTCAAAAATGTATAATGCTGAAAGGGTCAGTATTTTTAAAGACTTACCCTTTCGTATTTTTAAAGTTGGGTCTACAGCTATCCGTTGTTTTTATATTACACATTGCTCTGACACATCTTTTTTGCATCCTAAATACAAGCTCACGGTCAGTCGGCTGCCCCCAAAAAATTACGCCATATCGCAACACAGAAGCTACAAGTCCATGGTATGCCACCAATAACGTATCTTTATTTACCTTTTTTGATAACTGATAGAGTGTATGAGCAGATTTACTCAGGCGTTTACAAAGTTCTTCTATCATAGGTTTCCAAGTAAGCTTACTGTCGATGGTAATACCTAGAAACTTAGCATTATTAACTTCTTCATGGTTATTATAAGTAACATCAATATTTGGATGCGGCTGCCTTTCCTGAAACTGCATCACCTTAGTTTTATACTAGTATGAGTACTTACTGTACTTAGTTTTTTACTTTAGGTTACCATCCCTACCTTGTTGATATTTCGACAATTCGCACTAAGCGTTTCCAAACGTCTTTTATTATGCGCACAGCAAAGGAGTGGAACTCTCTGCCTGCGTCTGTGTTTCCGCATTTAACCCTAATCTCTTCAAAGTTAGAGTAAACAGGCTTCTTCTGGGTAAGCTCGCTCCATCGTAGACTCTGTTTCTGTCACCTCTGACCTAGACTAGAGCCAAGAGCAAACCCATCTTAAATAAAAAAAAAAAAAAAACGTTAGTTTTATTTAGATTAATTACAAGGTTATTATTATTCATCCAATGAATGATATTGAGAAGGGACTTATTAATATCGTTTTGGTAAGTTGTCACATTATTACATTTTATAACAGCTGTGCTATCATCGGCAAATAGGATCATTTTGTGTCGTATAGTTTTTGGCAGACCATTAATATATATGTATCAGAAATAATAACGGCCCTAGCACACTGCCTTGGGGCATGCCATATCTTACGTGTCTTGGTTTTGATCTATATATTATGATCTGCGTTTTAGTCTTATGACATATTCTAGATATTTCCGTGTATTGATATCTCTCACAAAGGTATGATTCAATAAGTTTCAGAACATTGCCCCTTATGCCATATCCATGTAGCTCGATATAATGTTTCATGCTCAAAACATTATAATGTTTCATGCCCAATACAAAAGAGAGCTGCAAAAACTTGAAGGCCAAAAAGTTAGTCCCTTTGAATTTTTGATAAACCTTGGCCATATCAAAAGGATATTAGGTGAATAAATGCAGGAGAATTTGCGCGCCTAATATCCTAATAATATTTATGAGGCTACTAGCTTTTTAACCCAGGTTATTTTTATCAAAATAAAAATGTCATTTACAAATGAATTTTACTTTCTATCAAGAGTATACACATGTTAAAAATAGACGTTCTGCTATAAAGACCATCTGCTAGTTGGACGTTTTGCACTGTTGGACGTTCAGCTACCTAAACCTTCTGATCAAGAAGGGGATTTTGTGTCTCAGTATTAAAAGATATGACAAAAAAAATATGTTAAATCAAGCTTTTTGATTATTACCATAAATCTTGTTAAATTCTAATGAAATATAAATAAAATGTACATATGCCAAATCAGTCTAAGTACTTTATTATTAATCAGTCAAATAAAGTCATCAGTCAAAATTAAATTCTAGATAAATATTCATCAACAATTTTAAATTCTAATGCAAGGCAATTGCACTAATAAGTCTTACTTATTATTTTCCAAAGCAAAACAAAATAAAAAAAAGTCAAAAAAAAACTTCTCTTTAAGTTAAACAATAAAAATAATTATTCATATTTTTGATTGGCAGAAACCTGCTTTAAAAGCTCAGTTTCTTTCGAAATGCAGTCGTAAAAATCCTTACATGTCAAATGTTTTAAATTAAATTCTAAAACCAACAGTTTAGCTACAGTGTCAACATGTAATCTGTTGCATTCTTTTGATCATTGCTGACTTATCAAGGAACAAACTCTTTCAATGTTTGCATTATGTCCTGGGATCGCAAAGTAATACTGACAAATAGTTGGGAATTCTGAAAAGCAATCTTGACTACTCATTAATTTAAAATAGGCAACCTGTTTGTGTGCTAACAGCTTCTTGAAATCAACGTTCTCTTTGTTATTGTGCAGAAAACTTTTAAGGTTTTGCAGTTGGTCAAAACATTTGCTATCGTCAACTTTAACATTGTTTTGTGATAGGATACTTATAGTATCGGAAACTTTATTCCATTCAGGAACATATCCACGCTCGGCGCTCGTTTGTGAAATGTAAAAAGCTAACAAAAGCCAGACAAGCCAGACACCGTTTATTTTGGCCGGACACGCAATCAAAAAGCCTATGTCTGCCTTTATCTGGACACCTGGCAACGCTACTCACACATGTGCCATTATATAATAAGAGATTGAGTCAGTGCAATTTCACTCTCCTGCCCTTGTCCCAATTTATATTTGAAATTACCACAGCCTCCTAAACTTGTTTTCCTTGAAGTAGTCACCTCCTTTGTAGCCATATCATCTATTGCACTGTCTTTCCATCTTTTCTTTGGCAACATATTTTAAGTCTCACAGTTAGGTAAGTAATAAAATAAGTTTATTCATGCAGTGATTTCTAAACAGGACACAAATTATTCACTTACTGTGGTCTTCCAGGGTAGTAGAGTGTGGAGACACGCAGGTTTCCGACGTCAAACTTGGAGTCCAGGTAGTAGTCCTGCTGCTCGGAAGGGCCGAGCTCGTGGCAGGAGGCGGCGCCAGTACCGGCCACCCCAGCAACGTCGGCCGCGCCTAGCTCGCGCTCCTCGTCGTTGTCGCTGGCCAGCAGCTGCGCCTCCAACTCTAAAGACTCACTGCATAGCTCCTCCGCTGCAAAATAAATCCTCAGACAAGTCAATTTGTTTTCAATAGATCAGGATTTTTAAAACCGCATGTTTCAAATAATCACCTTGATTTTCGCTTGAATCTGCGTAAGCCGGGAATAAAGACATTGTAGTTCTTCCAAACCGAGATATTTAACGGTTTATGAATCATAGAACATATTTTGGTGTCTCTCTAGTTAATGAAGGTTGCTCATCTATTATTATTTTATCATCATAAATAATCTGTTAAAAACATTTTGTTATTATTGAAAATGAAACATTAAAAATTCACTTCGAAATCCGTCGATCACGTCTTAGTAATTAAACAAGTACTCTGTGACTGTGCCATAGAGTATAGTAATATAGATTGGAGTTGGACTGTGCTCTGTGATGTGATAGCGATGCGCGATGGCGAGAGGTTTTATTCGATTGTTTCGATTGTTCGAACATCTTGATGGTTTTCGATTGTTTCGACTTGGACTCGAGTCCGACTCGGTCTGTTTGATTGCGACAGGCGCATGGCGCGTTCATTCTGTTGCTTGCTACATGACATATTAGTAATCTATGGACTGACCCCGGTGATCGAGCGAGCCTCGGTTAGTGAGAGTGACTAATTCGACCAATCGAAAACTAACGGTCGATTCCGCTGACTCGAAACAATCGAAAAACAACTCGATTGTTTTGTAGAACGGCGAGTCGATGGTTGTATCGATGGTTTATTTTAACGACTCCGATTCTTTCGATTGTTAAAACATCTCGGAATCGCCCATCGCTACTCTGTGACAGACCCAGGCACAGTGTATAATTTCGCCTCAAAAGCGGACATGCTCGTTTTATATGCTATTTAGAAAGGTATTAATCGAACAAATCTACTAGTAAAACTCCGGTGTCGTTATCTATCATAGTAGTCGAGAAATTTTGAAAATCGAGAAAAGTCCATAGAAACATTTTATTTCCGTGTGTAATCGTTTTTTCCATTGGGTGTTTTTGGTTATGATTTAAACATGTTTTAGGCACCTATTAATATTAAAAAAGTTAAAAAATCTCGTCTGTTTTGGGCGAAAAAATTTTTTGTCTGTTATTTAGTTCATATTTTTTTTCTGACATGTCCTGCATTATTAGCATTTTTTTTAAATGCCAAATTATTAGTTGATGTAACTATTACTTCGACAAAAAAAAAAGTACATGTAAACATAGGACTTCGGAGATATTAAATTTTAAAATTTTAAGTTAGGGTTGTCACTCAAGTCTATGGTATGTCTATATCTATATCTCATTTTTATAATATAAAAACTTATCATTAGGTTATTTACCTATTTCTTGGATATAAGGGGGTAGATAATGGATAGAAATGATTCGGTGAGTCCTTTGCAACTGTGTCCAGGAAACTCCTGATGGTTTCCTTTTATTTGTTTCTGGTTTTTTTTCAGGTTCAATATTATCGTGTTTAGAAAATTTATTACTTAGTAGATATTGTGTGATTTTTCAATAACATAAATTTTTCAATGAGTTTTCTTATTTATAGTAAACGCATGCTTGACAACCCTATTTCCATAGAAATTGATGAAAAACTTAGAAACGTTATAACTCTGAAGTCCTGTACGTAAAATGTTCCATTTTTTTTACTATAAGAAGCTACATAACTAGAGTGTATTTCATTGGTAAAAAAAAATGCTAATGTCATATAGAAAATGTTATATAATTTATTTTCTAATATTTCAAAATAAATTTTTAACTCGCGTTCCAGGGAAAGTAAGGACTTGTAATTTATACACGACATTATTTATACAATTTTCAATTCATGGTTAATTTTAAATAAGGTGAGCGTTTGTTATTTTGGGAAATATCTACAAAAAAGATTTTGACAAAGTTCATTGACCTTTCAAAAAAACTTCCGTGTGTAATCGTTTTTTCCATTGGGTGTTTTTGGTTATGATTTAAACATGTTTTAGGCACCTATTAATATTAAAAAAGTTAAAAAATCTCGTCTGTTTTGGGCGAAAAAATTTTTTGTCTGTTATTTAGTTCATCTTTTTTTTCTGACATGTCCTGCATTATTAGCATTTTTTTTTAAATGCCAAATTATTAGTTGATGTAACTATTACTTCGACAAAAAAAAACTACATGTTTTAAACATAGGACTTCGGAGATATTAAATTTTAAAATTTTAAGTTAGGGTTGTCACTCAAGTCTATGGTATGTCTATATCTATATCTCATTTTTATAATATAAAAACTTATCATTAGGTTATTTACCTATTTCTTGGATATAAGGGGGTAGATAATGGATAGAAATGATTCGGTGAGTCCTTTGCAACTGTGTCCAGGAACCTCCTGATGGTTTCCTTTTATTTGTTTCTGGTTTTTTTTCAGGTTCAATATTATCGTGTTTAGAAAATTTATTACTTAGTAGATATTGTGTGATTTTTCAATAACATAAATTTTTCAATGAGTTTTCTTATTTATAGTAAACGCATGCTTGACAACCCTATTTCCATAGAAATTGATGAAAAACTTAGAAACGTTATAACTCTGAAGTCCTGTACGTAAAATGTTCCATTTTTTTACTATAAGAAGCTACATAACTAGAGTGTATTTCATTGGTAAAAAAAATGCTAATGTCATATAGAAAATGTTATATAATTTATTTTCTAATATTTCAAAATAAATTTTTAACTCGCGTTCCAGGGAAAGTAAGGACTTGTAATTTATACACGACATTATTTATACAATTTTCAATTCATGGTTAATTTTAAATAAGGTGAGCGTTTGTTATTTTGAGAAATATCTACAAAAAAGATTTTGACAAAGTTCCTTGACCTTTCAAAAAAACTATTGTAACTTTAAAATTAAGTAATATATTTAAATTGGTATTTCATATTATACTGTATACCAGTTATATCCATCGGAATCCGCTATAAAAAAAGGATGTCCGCTTTTGAGGCGAAATTACACACTGTGCCAGGGGTAGGACAGTTCCATACATTGACAGAATTGGGTTTTTTTTCAAAATGCGACATCTGTTATCCCCATCCTAAACAATTAGTTACTTTAAGTCACTACAGATGGCGAAACCACCGATACAAATATAATTTGTTACTACAAAATTAATAAATTAAATATAAATGAATTACCTAATCATTCTATTTAACAAGTATTATAACTATTTTCAAATATTTGTGTAGATAACAAGCAGCGTAATAATTACAATAACAACAGTAAATTATTGATCTGGTACACTTCTGTTCAAACTTTATGGCGGCTCGGAAGTTAGCTGCGAGTGACGGTCTGCGCATTATACAGTCAAGACGATGCGTCCTCTACACCCCGATGCGATGATACCTAAAATTGTATTCTGCGCAGCTTTACGTTAGATGTTTCGACCCGCAATAAAGTTTGAAACGTTATACTTGCGCTAACCGTTACTCGCAGCTAACTTCCGAGCCGCCATAAAGTTTGAACAGCACTATAATGATTGTCAAATTGTCAGGTCACAAATATGGCGATTACTCCTTGCGCTTGCGCTTATTTGTAATTTTCGTCCCATGTTTGTACCTTTCTTCGTGAAATTAATCCGCCGATCGTTCAATTAACCGGATTTTGTTTGGCAAAATCACATACCATGGTGAGGATGCAACTAAAACAGCAGCGCAAGCTTATAATAATAAACACAAGATAAATAAATAAATAAGTAAGTAATTTTGTAAAAGAAAAGTTGTTTTTTTTATGAACCCCTGTGTACCTGTTAAAATTGATGCTTCCTTACTAATTTGCTAGTTTTTAATTTGATATAGTTTTACTATAATTTTTTTAATAAAGAGAAAACAAAATTGATAAAAGTTTATCTACTTGAAAACAAGTAAAATAGTAAGGAAGCCTAAAGTATAGGCACCAATGCATAGGTAGTAACTGTAGCTAGTTATAGCTATATATATCACAAGTTTGTGGATGGTGATAATAGATGGCGCTATTTATCCGATCAATTGACATTAGCGATCTTCAAAAAAATCTGCGAGGGGGCTCTCTATACCTGTTATATTACTTTACTCTATGGACAGACCGCAACAGACCTTATTTAAGTTACACCAGCCAGAGGGGGGGCAGTTAGAACAGGCACAACTTCAGTGAAGAAAGAGTCGCCATCTAAATTTTTCAACAATGAAACTATTGATAGATGTCTCTGATCCCAACTTTGATGCCAAAAAGAAAAACAAATAATTTAGAGCTCTAATTTAATTTACAGTATTTTTCCAGAGAATAATTGTTACATTTTTCATAAAAATTACCACATTTTTATATTTGGAAACTGAAATTCTTATTGCATAGGTACATACCTAACATATACTGGCAACATCAAATAATGGTCGCCGCAACTTGCGCCTGCGCTTGTTTGTGTTTCGTGTCCATTTTTAACCGACTTCAAAAAAAGGAGGAGGTTCTCAATTCGGTTGTGGTTTTTTTTTTGTGTTTGTTACCTCATATCTACGTCATTTATGAACCGATTTGAAAAATTCTTCTTTTATCTGAATGGATTTACTTTCCGATTGGTCCCATAGAAATTTCATTAAAATCGGTTCACCAGTTTGGTTTTGAAATCAAAATAACTGGAAAAAATGTCATCCAAGTAAAAGATATTGCGTAATTGATACTTGACAAGGATTTGTGTGTGATCCGATAACTAATAAAAAGGGTAAATTAAAAACTTTTTTGCAAAAAAAATCGACTTCCAAATAAAACACTATAAAAGTGGAAAATAACTTTACTTTCGGAAGTCGGTGGCAAAAAAAAAACAAAAAAAAAAACAATCAACCGAATTGAGAACCTCCTCCTTTTTTTGAAGTCGGTTAAAAAGTCATTGAAACAAACAATAGTCACCGACTTCCGAAAGTAAAGTTATTTTCCAATTTTTTAGTGTTTTTTGGAAGTCGGTTTTTTTTTGCAAAAAAGTTTTTATTTTGTGTTTAGTTATTGGTAATTGGGTGTTTCATCTACATCAGACGTGGAGTTGAGTTTCTCCTCCAATGTTTGGATTACTACCCGGATATTAATATTTTCACATCGTACGAGTATGTTAATCAAATCAACGCGATTATAATTATAGCTCGTTTACATAATGAATCACGATCCTTAAAATGTCTATAATAGCTTCTACATTTATTACATTATAATGATCGTGATTTATAAATGTGTCATCACTATATTCGCAAATCACATTATGGTCAACATACGACGTAAACACAGCTGCAATTTGCAAAAAATCAGAAAAATTTGAATGTCCACCCATAATATTAAGTAAACAATAATTGATCTATATACGTATACAGAAGGTATACATGCATACATTCCTATCTACCTATAGCTACATATAGAGCCTTAGTTCCCGTTAAGAAATTCAGATGGCGCTTCGAATCAGTATGCTTCGAAATGGCACAAGCGGGCTCTCTTCTCCCTTATTATTATTATACTCTTTGGGTTACACGCTGTGGTTACCGAGAATAGCATTCCCTGTGGTAGTTCACTGTACTGGTACAGGTACACATAAAGGTATTGCAACAGACTACCGCGAAATTCAAATTTAAAAACGTAATAATTAAAAAACGTATGAAAATTTGAATTTCGCGGGCTACCCTGGCGCTTCCACTTTAATGAATTTTTTTCGACTGTCTGGTTTTTGAACCGAAGAACGAGCAAAACGCTATTCACAGATCCGATCGGCAGGGTAGAAAATGAACAGAAATGAATGAATGAAAATAAAAAGAGATTTTTCTTTAAAAAAATGTGCAACATTCGATTTTCGAATTTCAATTGTTTTTTTTTATTCAGCTTAGACGAAAAAGATGGATACTTCGAAAATCCGAGTAATCGAAACGGCTCGCAATAAATTCAAACCAGTCCCACGTACCACGATATATTTATTTCGTTATCGTGGAAGGATTATTTATTCGACATTGTACCATGTTATTGCATTATTAGTACTTACGTGTGATACGAAAAACCGCTATGGTTTTGCAGTTTTATAGTTGGAGATGGTTTTTTACAACGGGAAACTGCATAATTGACCATTTAAGAGAGCACTTGTTTGCGACGCAAAGCTATACCTACAGAATGGCGATGACCGGTGAATAAACTAGTTTGACCAATGGCCAATGTACTTTGGCAAAGAGGTAAGCCCAGCTATGTCGTTTCTATGGCTTATTCCTATAAGACCATAGTAACTATGGTCTTATAGGAATAAGAAGTGTGGTCATGGAACTATGGCATAGTTCCATGACCACACTTCATAAACGAAGTATGATCTGTCAAATGTCAAATTGTTAATCTGACGTCTGGGTCTCAGTGACAATGACAATTGACAACTGACATTTCGACATTACATTTAAAAAACTTTTACTTGATGTCAGTCCATCGGTCTATGTCTGTCATCCTGCGTTGGGGTATTTGTTGTCGTCCAAAACCAAAGTTATGATGAGATATAATTTAGGTAAAATTATTTCGCTAACACGACTTAACAATCAAGAAGTATTATTTCTAGGAACAAAACGGCTCGTGGACGATTTTAATAGATCGTATACTAATGTAAGTACGAACATCGAAACATTCTATTATAGTTTAACTCACCTACTTGCATTGTATGCAGTTTACAATAATATGTTAATTAAAACAGGAGGCTAGCATCGCGACGGAGTCGCCGGTGCAGGACGCAGCGGCGCCTCTCGTTGATTCGTTTGGACGACGTCACAACTATCTTCGTATTTCGCTGACTGAACGATGTAATTTACGGTGTAAGTCTATAATCAATTACCTACTGCTTAGTTTACTTAATACGAAGTCCGCCTGGTGTTACAACAGTGCTGCACCATAAAATACTTAGAATAGTGGTCCAAATAATCTGGATAGCTTTTTGACGACGAATTAATTGACTTATGAACAAACATTTATCAATGTAGGTATCATTTACGATAGGTTTTATTAAAATAATGCAATAATCAATTCTTTTTTTTCATCTATTAACTAAATGAGTTAAGCATGGTCATGGCCAATCATTATAAACCATAAAATAGACAATCAATGTAAGTTTGACATAATATGTGCTTTTTTGCATATGAGTACAGTAAAGCCTCACTAATCCAGCATTTCAGTAATTCAGGGCATACAGCGAGCACACTTTAGACTATTGACAGTTGGTTATAAAGATCTGTGAGGTGGCTGGAGCAGCTGGCTCAGCGAGGTGCATCACAGGTTGTAGTGTTAATCTCACACTCACAATTGTATTGAACTCTGCTCCAATCACATGGAGTAATGCAACACCTGTGCTTTGCTCCCAAGCTTCGAACCTAAGATATGCACCTCTGATTTTTCGAAATAATGTGCATATTGTAAAATTATCACTAGCTTTGGTGAAGGAAAACATTGTGAGTAAACCTCCATGCCTGAGAAATATTTCTTGACAGCATGTAAAGCCATGTCAGAGGCCCATAGGTGCCATAAATACTCTTACACCAGGTTAGGCACTAACCACACAAATTAGCTTAGTGGAGTTTTATTTGTAAACCTTTTACTGGAGAAAACATATTTAAGTTAATTATTTATGGTTTTAACCAATTAAAAGTCTCCAAAATTTATTTTCTTACAACCTTGTGATCGAAATTTAACTTTGATGAATGCAAAGAGATTCAATTCTATTCACTTATTAAGTCAGATACTAATAATTTTAAAAGCTGTTTTCGTGTTAATTATGTTGACTTAGTCTGTTGGTTGGAAGCACTACAGCTGAGCATGAGGGCCTGGGTGAGATTTACAAGTTAGGGAAAATGTTATTCGCTTTTGTCATCATGAAGGGGTTGGAAGAATTTTGTATTAAGCGTGGCCTGCCCAACTTCCGCCATTTTGCTTTATTTTCAAAATAGCAGGTAGACATAAATCTTGTATTTATCAATAGCTGAAATCAATACAAACAAGTTTTGTATGAGACAAAATCTTCAAAAGAGTCACGTTTTCGATAGATAAGCTATTCAAGTTAGAATCTATTCACAAATGGCAAAATCAGTACAACTTTGATTTTATTAGCCACACATAAAACGGTTTTACGGCCGCTATTTTGAAAATAAAATTAAATGGCGCAAGTTAGGCAAGCCAAATAATTCAAAGCCCTTTCTATAGTCAACTGGGCACAAATGTGGACTCCATGGCTGCTACTGAGAAAATTCTAAAAGAAAACTGGTGAAATGTGGGTGTACTGACACCTCTGCCTAACTCTTGGGGGATTACAGGTGGGATGTTATTTTTGTAAGAATTATTTTCAGTTAGGTGTTGATTGCTACTGTTTCACTTAGCATAAGCCTCCAAGATATCTGGCAGGTTTTAGTTCCAACACCTCCAGCTAAGCCATGTAAAACCACTTTGGTGGGTTTATTATGATCTGATGTAAAAGTGTATTTTGCCAATATTCATTTATTTTTTATTATTATCAGTTTCTTCAGACTTAAAGTAGTCCAAATGTTTTTTCGAAGTTGCACATGAGGAGTAAAATAATTTCTCATATAGGTCTAAATTACTTTGTCTTACAATATCAAGGACTATATCATGTGAACAATACCTACCTATGTTTGTTTGTTAAAAAAAAAAACATTATTTGGTGAGTTAATGTGGAACGAGTTCGAAAGTGCCGATTCACTGAAGCGGAACATTTGTCTGACCTTGGAGTGCTAGTTAAGTAAATTACGTGTAGCATACGAGGAGCGCACGTGTGTGCCGCTGAACAGGCGCCGGCTCTGTACACAGTACACAGTCAATAAACTCATTTACTTTGTTACGTAGATAGTGCACTTAATTCACTGTTTATCGGCTTAAGGATAAATATCCATTTAATTATAAATATTCAAGCCATCAGTTGTGGAGGATAGGCAGTCTGTAAAATACTGGTATTCAGCTGCATCAGGTTAGGCTGGAAGCTGACCCAAACATAGTTGGGAAAAGGCTAGGCAGAAGATGGTGATGATGATTCAAGCCTGAGCTATATCAAGTTCTACTAGGCCACTTGTCATGAAAAATCACCAAGATATCAACTTAATTCCTCAACACTTTGAAACATTCTGTATCGCCACACTAATGCGATCGCGGCCGAGTTGCGGCATTGGCAGCCCGCTGCCGGCCATCGCGTGGACTGATCTCCAAGCCAACTTCAATCCATCCTTTTCATCGAAGCCGTTCTAGAATCCCATACTACCTTAGATAACGAAGGATAAAGACCTATTTTATTAATGTTAAGAAAACTTACAGCTAATACCTTCGAGTAGTAATGCGGAGAAGTAATGCGTAAAAGAAGGCCAATTACAAGTTTCCACTTACTTATATAAACTTATGTATAAAATTGACAAAACATCATAAACAGCGTGAGAGTTAAACATAAAAACAACTGAAAAGAATAAACAAAGATAAAAAAAAAACAAAAGAACATTGGAGTTACTTAACTTTTTTTTATTTCTGCACACTATTTGTAAATAAATCAAGCTCAACATCCCGGCACATGTCATTTACAAAAAACCGGTCAAGTGCGAGTTGGACTCGCGCACCGAGGGTTCCGTACAAACCTGTGGGTATATAACTTTTTTTTATATGACGAAACTAAAAATTTACGGTTTTCGTATTTTTTCCTATATCTGTACTATAAGACATGACTTCGTACAAAATTTCAAGATTCTAAGTTCACGGGAAGTACCCTGTAGGTTTTGATTCCCGTGCGAGTTTCGAAAATTTGCGGAAATTTGCGGCCTAAGTGGCTGTATCTTTTGATTGCGTTGACTTAGAAGGTTGATTTTTCTACAGCTTCCAGGGACAGTAGAACTAAGTATCATATAGAAATTTCAGTTTGATACCTCCACGCGTTCCTGAGAAAAACGGTCTTGACAGACGGACGGACGTACGGACGGACGGACAACAAAGTGATCTTATAAGGGTTCCGTTTTTTCCTTTTGAGGTACGGAACCCTAAAAATTTAAATAAAAGAGGTCCTAATAAGGATCCTTGGGGAACCCCCGACGGAATGTACACCGCTCTTGTACGAGGCCTTGCTAGCTAATACATTTGATAAGTTTCTATGGAAGAATAGTATTCTTGCTGATTTCTTGATAAAATATTTATTAATCGTAAAAAGGTGTTTACAATAAAACAGTCGAAAGTGTACTCAATTATAATTAAATAGTCAATTAGGAAAAAATGCTTATGCTAGCGATCTAAATGAATGTATGATGTAATCGTACAGCTCTCGAGGTATAACCGTTGAGGACCACAGTCTGGCATCTACAGGGTTACTGGTAACTCGACGTATTCCGTGCAGGACATCATACTAGGGTTAAAAGCCACCAAATGTTCTACAGAAATTCAGTAGTTTTTGAGTTGTGATTTACGGCGTGACAGTACTAAGTTTAACCTATTAACATAGTTGATACCATAGCAGACCTTTGTTAATAATTAAAAGCTCAAAAATGCCTACAACTTTGGCAAAAATCAGTAATCAAACATTGAATTATTTGTAATTTTTGCCATTACTTCATAAAAATGTTGTCTAGTGCAAAAAAAAAATATTTCGCTTGATGTACAAATTAGTAGTAAAATGTCCCTGTTTTATCAGCTATCTAAAAAGGTAAGATTAATACAAAGTCATGGACTACATTATGAAAAAAAACTGTTTTGCAAAAAAAAACTGACTTCCAAAAAGTTTTTATTTTACCCTTTTTAGTTATAGTATCACACCCAAATCCTTGTCAAATATCAATTTCGCAATTTCTTTTACTTGGATGACATTTTTTCCAGCTATTTTGATTTCAAAACCAAACTGCTGAACCGATTTTGATGAAATTTCTATGGGACCAATCGGGAAGTAGAACCATTCAGATAAAAGAAGAATTTTTCAAATCAGTTCATAAATTACGGAGATATGAGGTAACAAACACAAAAAAAAACATACAACCTAATTGAGAACCTCCTCCTTTTTTTAAAGTCGGTTAAAAAACATTGAAAAATTGGAAAATAACTTTACTTGCGGAAGTCGGTGACTATTGTTTGTTTCATTGACTTTTTTGCCACCGACTTCCGAAAGTAAAGTTTTTTTCACTTGTTTGTGTTTTTTTTGGAAGTCGGTTTTTTTTGCAAAAAAGTTTTTATTTTACCCTTTTTAACCGACTTCAAAAAGGAGGAGGTTCTCAATTCGTCGAAACCTTTTATGTATGTTCCCCGATTACTCGAAGATGGCTGGACCGATTTGGTTTTTTTTTATTTGAAAGGGTATGCTTCCCAGGTGGTCCCATGATCTTCAAGTCAGGATCTAATGATGGGATCCTGGAGAAATAGAGAGAACTCTTCAAATTTTATAGACACACTTGAAGCGAGTTAGGTAGTTTTTGAAAGAGTACTTTCTCGGAGTGGTTCCATTTCAATTTGATGAAGATCTGATGAAGAACTTCGGAGATAGGCAACAGAACTCCTCAATAAATGATAGCAAATGGACTGGGATTCCTGAAATCTCATGTCTGTCTATTGTTTACACCAGTTCATAACATAACATCGCGCCTGTATTCTCTGAGGGGGTACGCGGATGTGTACAGTACACAAATTTCGACAGGTATGATGCTAAGTTCCATTGTAATGGGGATAAGCCTTGCCTATTACCTACCAGGACCTGTATTGTTATCAATATAAAAAAATGCATGGCAAATATTTGTAAAAGATATTACAACTAAAAATGAAAAAAAAAATACTTTTTTGTAAAAAATAAGACCAACTTCAAAAACACAAAAAAGTGAAAAATAACTTTAGCTTCAGAAGTCGGTGGCAAAAACCGTATCCATAAAACAAAAGTCCCGACTTTTGAAGCTAGTTATTTTTCACTTTTATGTTTTTGAAGTCGGTTTTAATTTTTTTAGTTATCGTATCACATGTTTTTGAAGTCGGTTTTTTTTAGTAATCACACACAAATCCTTGTTAAGTATCATTTTCGCATTTTTTTTTTACTTGGATGACATATTTTTTCCAGCTATTTTGATTTAAAAACCAAACTACTGAACCGATTTTGATGAAACTTGTATGGGACCAACCGGGAAGTATATCCTTTCATTTAAAAGAAGAATTTTTCAAATCGGTTCATAAATGACGAAGATATGAGGTAATATACATTAAAAAAAAATAGAAAAAGGTTCTGACGAATTGAGAACCTCCTCCTTTTTGAAGTCGGTTAAAAATCGTTTTTGATTTAGAACTGGAGGGCGTGCATCTCATAAAAGGTGATATTCGGAAAATCAAATTAAACAATTGTATGAAGCCGCCTTCCAGCCTATAAATATATTATAAAAAATTAAGAACACAAATAAATATTAATTTGTATATGAAAGTAAATATTTTTTAAATAATATAACATAATATTACGCTTGCGATCCCCGAAGGTTTAGGCAGAGGTGCACCTAATAGTACACCCACTTTTCGCCAGTTATGTTTAAGAGCCATCAGAGCCATATATAATCTACGTAGGCGCGCTTCTCTAAGAGAACTGTTTAAGGAAATTAACATTATGACAGTACCTTGCCAATACATCTATGAAAACATCATGTACGTTAGAAAAAATCTGCATTTATTTAGTAAAAGAGGCGACCACTATAATACTAGAACCAGGGACCAACTAGTTCAGCCAGGTTTCAGGCTAGCTAAAGTAGACTCATCTTACATGGGGTACTGTTTAAAATGTTACAATAAAATACCTCCCCGCATTCTACAACTGAATGAGACGAAGTTTAAATCTTGTATAAAACGCACACTATGTAGGCAAGCATACTATCCTGCTCCACAACCATAGGAGCAAACTAATTGATTACTTTGATTACTTTGTGAAGTTATCGTGGAAGCTGCAGGAGATTGTAAACATATCTTTGCATTGTATAGATTCAATCTCTTAGTATTATATAATTGCATAGCACATGTGTGAGTTCTATGTACGATAAAGCTACCATTTACATCTTTTACTGACTCGAATTTGCCCCGGCGGTTGAGAGAATGTCATGCTCACTCAAATGTCTCGCTGATGGTGGCGCGTGTGTCGGGTCGTTTAGTTCCCTCCAAAATGGTTGAGTTGAATGATGGCTGATCCATGCGTCATGTTCGTGAACGGGCACTGTCAGTAGTGACTGGTCATCTCGCAGCTGCCATGGATTATTGTATTTTTGAATTGTTAATTTTATCTTTTTACTCTGGACGCTCTTACTCGCACGTCTTTCTTCATCGTCCTCACATACCAGGCCACTCGGAAAGTATTGCGATAAATAGTTTTTATATATCGGAGACTGGCCAGTTAGAATCTTTTTCGAAAATATGATTACTTGTAAGTAAAATTATGTGAGTTCCATTTTCAAAATTTCCCTCCACATTTTTTGCGAGCCAATTCAAAGTATCGTTTCTTACTGAAAAATGGATCTGCGCCGGGAACATTTTAGAGCTATGATTTTTTACGATTTCAAGTGTCGCCTGAAACCGGATGAATCGTTCGATAGACTTCAAATGGCATTTATGGATGAAGGCCCTTCCAAGGCAACCGTGTATCGTTGGTATAACGAATTTAGGCGCGGTCGACCAACCTTGGGGGATGAAGAAAGAAGCGATCGCCCTTTGACGGCTATTACGGAAGAAAACGTGCTAGCAGTGAAAAATTTAATCCAAGATAATAGGCGAATTACATATCAGGAGATTCAGCACATATTAAAGATTGGATCGGGAAGCGTTCACGAGATTCTACACGGGCATCTTCGCGTGAGGAGGATAGTATCGCGCTGGGTGCCGCACTACCTCACCGACGCTCAGAAGCAGGCCCGGGTGGAATGGTGCCGTGATATGCTGAACAAATTTGAAGCAGGCTCGTCTCGGCGTGTTTACGACATCATAACAGGTTGAGTCCTGGATTTATCAATACGATCCAGAAACCAAGCGCCAGTCGACAGTTTGGGTGTTTCAAAATGAACCAACGCCTACCAAAGTGAAGCGATCTCGAAGCGGGGGGAAGATTTTGATCGCCAGCTTTTTAATTTGACTGGCCACTTGGCCTCAATTCCCTTACGAGATCAAAGAAGCATCAACGCCGAATGGTATACTACCAAATGTTTACCAGAAGTTTTTTCTGTTGTGAGCATCAAGCGACCAAACACAGGGCTCCGCGGACTACTGCTCCACCACGACGATGCGCCTGCACACACCGCGCTCAAAACGAGGGACTTCCTGGACAGTACACCAGTCAAACTCCTGGGTCACCCTCCTTACAGCCCTGATCTAGCACCGTGTGACTACTTTTTATTTCCAAAAATAAAAAATCAGCTCAAGGGGATACAATTTTCGTCGCCGGTGCGCTGGCTGCGTTCGAGCAGGCTGTAAACGAGGTGTCTGCGGCGGACTGGAAAAAGTGTTTTGAAAACTGGTTCAGACGCATGAATCTTTGTATAGAGGCTGGTGGAGAGTACTTTGAAAAGATTTAATAAAAATATATGTACCTGTAGAACAATTTTTTTTGTGTCGCAAAACTTTCTGAGTGTCCCACGTATATGTTTAATCTCGACATGAATGATGTAACCGAGACTTTGTAACAACATAATGATTTAAAAGAGTGTCCATGGAGTTTCTTGCCCATTCTTCTCCATAGAGATCTACACTTTCAAATGGGCAACTACAGTACTTTCACAAGTTATTATGCCCTGTGACTGGGACTGTAGCTTAGTTTTTTTTTGTGTTTTGGAAATTCAAAAGTGCCTGTAATGGTCTAATTGAAATAAATGCTTTGAGTTTGAGTCCCATGTAATAGGGTGCGAGCGCTCGGGTTCGAGGTTCGAGCCTATGATATCAACTATTATAATAGGTTAAGTTTTATTACAGTCACGCCGTAAATCACTTTTTATTTGGGTTCAAATGATTTAATCTTTCATAAAAAAAAAAACTAAAAATCGAATTAACTCAAAAACTACTGAATTTCGGTGGAACATTTGGTGGCTTAATTTGTTGTATTTTAACCCTACCCTACCCTACTAGCGTCCTGCAAGGAATACGTCGAGTTACCAGTAACCCAGTATTTTTATTATTTATTAATAAAAAGGTACACCAAGAGCTTCTGTATATAAATTATAAAATAAATTGGTAATGAGTAATAGGCTACATGGTATGAGGGTATGGTGGTGGTGGTATGGTTGGGTATTTTCAACATAATATATGATATAAACCATCTGTACAAGCTACCCCTCGCAGCAATCCCTAACAGTTTACGCATCCACTATCCATCACGTATAGTTGCCAACGGTTGTTACCGATAACAACAATAGGAACACGGATATTTTATTTTGGGTTATGTTGGTTCATAGTGGGGTTGAAGGCAAAAGTTATCTGCAGCAACTCGTGTAATATTGTGTAAGGTGATGTAATAACCGAACACTATCACAGTTTGCATTGTGTCATCGTAGACGCATGATTAGAGTAGATGCTGATTGCTGGCATGCTGTGAGCCGTGACTCCTGACCCTCTCGATACTTTGTTATTTATATGTATACCTAACTACTAGCAAATAAATGATTTCTGATTAGTTAAGGATGTGATGTGTGATAAGATTGTGTGCATGCAAGTGATGCTTGATGATGGTAAAAGACCGCGATGAACGAGGTCGTATGTTGTGTCGCAGGCCAGTACTGCATGCCGGCGGAGGGCGTGCCGCTGTCGGCGCGCGGCGCGCTGCTGTCGCTTGCGGAGCTGCTGCGGCTGGCGCGCGTGTTCGTGCGCGCCGGCGTGGACAAGGTGCGCCTCACGGGCGGCGAGCCCACGCTGCGGCGCGACCTGGCGGACGTGGTGCGCGGGCTGCGCGAGGAGGCCGGCGTGCGCGCCGTGTCCATGACCACCAACGGGCTGGTGCTGACGCGGCGCCTGCCCGCGCTGCAGCGCGCCGGCCTGGGCGCGCTCAACGTGTCGCTGGACTCGCTGCGGCCGGAGCGCTACGAGCGCATGGCGCGGCGCCCGGGCCTGGCGCGCGTGCTGGCGGGCGTGGATTTGGCGCTGCAGCTGGGCTACTCGCCCGTCAAGATCAACGTCGTGCTCATGAAAGGTACCTACAGCGAACTTGAACCCGTCATATTTCTAACTCGTTTTTAGTATTCGAGTTTTAAGCTTTTATTGATTAAGCAAAGGAATTCGTAAGATATTTTTGGAACCATTCCTTTATTGACTTTATGCACCTTAATGGCGTTTAGTGGAACAGGAAGTGTGTCAGTGTTCAGGATCATGCTTAGGGACCTGCTGCAAGGAAACACTTTTTTTGGCTGTAAAGACGGATGACGCCATATTGCAGTGTTGTGAAGACGTATGCGGTAAGGTTACACCGATGTGGATGATGACGCCGCCTCAAAATAATTTGTACTTTCTATTATTTTTTCAGGTTTCAACGATGACGAAATATGTGATTTTGTGGAATATACACGAGAACGCGACGTTGAAGTGAGGTATGCAATTATAATTACATGCACCTAAACAAAACTCATTCTTCAATCAATTTATGACTAATTAAATAGTCATAGTCATTTGGCAATCAACTAAACATAAACTTGCGTGGTCGGTAACGTAGCGTGTTTCCGTAGGTTCATTGAGTTCATGCCGTTCTCGGGCAACAAGTGGGACGACTCCAAGCTGGTGCCGTACCGCGCCGCTCTGCGCGCCGCCTCCGCCGCGCACGCGCTCGAGCCCGCGCCGCCCCGGCCCAACGACACCGCCACCGTACGTACACCACACACTCACACACACACACAACAAGTGGGACGACTCCAAGCTGGTGCCGTACCGCGCCGCACTGCGCGCCGCCTCCGCCGCGCACGCGCTCGAGCCCGCGCCGCCCCGGCCCAACGACACCGCCACCGTACGTACACCACACACTCACACACACACACAACAAGTGGGACGACTCCAAGCTGGTGCCGTACCGCGCCGCCTCCGCCGCGCACGCGCTCGAGTCCGCGCCGCCCCGGTCCAACGACACCGCCACCGTACGTACACCACACACTCACACACACACAACAAGTGGGACGACTCCAAGCTGGTGCCGTACCGTTTTTTGGTTGTACATGTTCGTCGGGCCGATTGCGAAGATTCAGGCTATGCCAGACTCAGAGGTGTGGTCCCATTTTAATTTCGTCAAGTCCTGATGAGATGTTTTTGAGGTAGCGTCCATAATACGTATTTAATCTACTACGCCTATGTTGTCGATGTTATGGTACAGTCGGCCAAGAAAGTGGTGTACCACCCTAAGGTTGAATATCGCTTGCAGATTCATAGGTGATAAAGATTAGTTTCGCTTGCAGATCGATCTGACAACTTCTATTGCTGTCTTTATCTGATTATAGATAACGACTATTACTGTTTGTAACGTGACAGCTGTTCTTAGTTTGAACTTGATGGAACCAATGACGTCGTAAAATCAACGGCGGGGGGCTGTAGATTTTGATGACAAAATTGTATCTACAAATTCAGAATTGTAATCAACAAGTTACATAAAATTGTAAAGGCACAAGGCGAGTCCACAAACCTACAATTTCTGTAAACTTGTAATTACAATATCAATAAAAAACAAGCTAAAAATAGATTTATCCTTTTATTAAATTTCTACAATCAATTTTAAAATACTTATAACAAACAAAAACATAGCATATATAGTAATATTTAGAAGATATTGAAAATTTTTAAAAATTAGAAACGGGTGTAACCGCCGTTGGCCTCTATAACCTCTAAAAGACGAGACCTCATTGAACCAACAAGCCGTGAGCAAATATCGGTTCCCCGCATTTCCTCCCAGATATAATTACAGTGACTAATAAGAGCTTGTTTGGTTCTTTCATTTTGATGCGACCATCGTTGGACCATAAGGCCCCAAAGATTTTCTGTCGGGTTGAGGTCCGGCGATCTTGAGGGCCACTGAATTACCCTTACGTCAGTGTGTGAACGAAACCAGGCTCTTACGATCCTCGCATTATGAATTGAACAATTATCTTGAACAAAATCAAATTGTGGCACTTCGTTCTCCGGGTAAACATTACGGACTGTCGGTAGCATTGCATTCTGAAGCACGTCGATATAATTTACAGCCGTCGCTCGAGGAGGTAGAGAACACAATTCTCCTACACCATCCGTACTCATCCAGCCCCAAATATTTACGGAAATTCGACCTGATTCTCTATTTGGGATTACATGATCATCTTTATACCGTGTTGAATTATATCGCCAAAGGTGAAGACGTCCATGCTGACTGGATTTAAACGTTTTTTCATCACAAAACACTGTATTAGACCAATCAAACTCTAAGTGCTCTCTGGCGAAGTTCAGACGAGCAAGTCTGTGAGCATCCGTCAAATATATTTTCTTGGCGTAATGCCTGTGGTGCAACCCCATGTAATGTAGATGATTCCTTATTGTTTGGGCACTCACATCGAACATCTCCGCAAAAATGTTTTGTGGGCTTAAAACCATTGATTTCATATTCCCGTCTCATGAATTCTCTATCGTTATTGGAGAGTGCAGGCCGGCGACCACTTCTTCTGTGATCCAACAAACTTCCCTCCTCTCCTTCACGACGAATCCAAAAGCGGACAGAACGCCTCGATATATTCAAATTCCGGGATATCGCACTGATACTGCTTCCCTCATTAACCTTTTGAACGCCAGAGCATAAACGCACGCGCGTGCCCTCCACGCCAAGCCACAATTTCACCGCATACAAAAAAAATACGTACAAAATGAACACGGATTCCAAAACTTTATCAATATACAATATTATTAAAGAGACAAGACTAGAGCTTAAATATTTAAGGTATACAAATAAAAACACACAAAAGTAATGATTTAATTGTTCATTTCGTGTGATAGTGCTTCACATTTTTTGTCACATATTTGTGTCGTTGGCGTACAGGGCATGCGCTTGCTTGTCACGTATATGTGACAATGGCGCTCAAAAGGTTAAATTGGGCAATTATTTGTGCTCTTTCGGCAATGGTCAAGTTGGCAGGCATTGAGATGATTTTATATGCAGTTGATTGAAAAATAACACGGAAAATATATAGATTTTTTGCATATATTTGACAAAATGTCAATTGTCAGTTTTCTTTTTCAAATGGAATTCGGTTGTCTAAATAGTTTTTATTACTTTTGTTTGGAAACATTTCAATTGCTTTGTAGAAACTAATGTCCTTTTCATTTATACTAAAGGTTAAAATGTCATGTACTTATATGTGACATATGACGTATGAATACTAAATACATAGGTTTACGTCATGATAATGTTGTCTCTTTCAGTAATATCTTTTTATAACGAACCTTGTTGTAATTTTCGATGACCGGGAAACTAAATCAAAACTGGTACACCACTTTCTTGGCCGACCGTATCATTACTTGTTGATAGAATAGAATGCTTTATTTGCATAGAATCTAGGTAGGTTCTGTACATTGAAAATATTTAGAAACAAATAGTAAGAGTGTTAAAGGATAACAAACAGAACCCATTTCTACTATTTTTAGAATTTTTGTCTATTTGTCTGTATGTCTGTAGTCTGTGAATCTTCGGCTATGTTTGTTTGTTTAAGTATCACGTGAAAATTGCAAAACCAATGTGGTTAGTTTCAATGCTCAAGTATTGTGCATACCTTAGAGAAGGTATTAGTTTTTGTTTCATTGCAATCCGTGGTCTTAATCAAAAGATATATTAATTTAAAGTGTGCAAGAAGCAATCATCATAATTACTTAAGATACATGCAACGACATCTATTGAACCAAAATGGTACTAATGAATAAATGTGCTCACAAGATTACTTTTAAATCGACTGCCCGAGGTTTTCAAAAAGTTATGATAGCAAAAGGCCAATGGGGTCTCAACTCGAACAAATCATAATTAGTCTTGAAAGAAATTCATAGATGGCAGCATAGCTAACAATTATGGAAATAACAATCACTAAAATGCATTAAACTGCAGATTTTGGCCGAAGTAAGATTAGTAAAAATCTAAACTTCCTTGTTCAGCGTTGGTTTATCTATTTACACTCATAAATCACGTTATTTCAACAAAAAAGGTAAATGAAGTCTTTTGTTTCCATAGAATGATCAAGTAGTTAAAAAGTAGCCATCTGTTAATCATTTTACTTAGAACTCTTTGCAATTGATGGAGTTTTACTCAATTTGTCACATGAACTGTAGCGTGAAATTTGCTAACTCACACACACAAATGCAAGTGTTCCGCCAACTCGAGATATTTTTTTTTGTATTGTTATTATTTGTCCTTGAACGCACGGGGCGATGTCATTCTCGTTATGCGATGTAGAGAATCTATCTGTTGTGTCTGTTTGTTCCGGCTAATCTCCGAAACGGTTGGACCGATTTTGACGGGACTTTTACTGGCAGATAGCTGATGTTATAAGATATGAGTAACTTAGGATACTTTAAATTAGAAAAATAGTTAGGGTTCCGAACAAAAAAAAAAAAAATCCTTGAAATTGTTAACATAATCCGATCCAAATAGAAGAAGTAATATTTTTTACACAATCATTTCACGCGGATGAAGGATGTACACAACGCCAACTAAAATTAAACTAGACAAAACAAAAGTTATGTTTTTCAGTCAAAGTTTAATATCACCAAACCTGAATATCAATTATCAAAGATCGGTTTAAGAGCGTATACGCCATCCGTGCGCTGCTTGGCTCAAAAAGGTGATATTTCAAACCAGATTGTCCATCAACCACTTATCTTACAAACATAACAATTACTAATAATTTTAGGAAATTTTATTGTCTATCTTGTTAGTTAAATATTTTTTTCGATTAATAGAGTGTTTGTGAATACCACCAAGATAGCTGTGACAGCACCATAGAGTATATAACCACTAGAGAGCTTATAGGCCGATTTCTTCTAAGTACACGACTCACTACCGCGGGCCGGGGGACGAGGAAGAACGCGCGCCTGCAATTGGTCAGTTCAAGGTCAACTTGCATAGGTATGCATATCGTTAGGGCTGATCTATTTGATTAGGGGAAAACAGTCGATATCGATAAAATGGATTTTAAAATTGTGAAAAATACTCAATTAAAATCGTATAAAAATAATGATATTTAATCAAAAACAATCGATTACAAAAAACTTGTATCCTGTTATTATTGATTTTTAAAATGAATTAATTTGGTAAATGTTTTTCGAATACAAATTTTAGGGTACTGAACGTATAACTTGCACCTTTTTTTTTAAGTCGGTTAAGAGTAGATAGGTATTTTATTGCAGTATTTGAATTGAATAACATTTTTATTAATATAAATTTTATTATTGTCGATATCAATTTCGGATAATAAAGGCAACAGCACGGGTTTCTACTATAAACACACAAAGGGAAAGAAAGGGATAAAAGAATTAGAATTGTCTAATGAAAGAACGAGACATTTCCAAAAGACCCAACCACCATTTTAACGAGACCTCTGCGGTCGCTCATGACCTGACAAATGCTTGCACTGGCTGGACAGGTCCACTGAAATCTGTGTGGTTCTTTCTTCAAAAGACCATCTCAGACACTCATCTGCATAGTCCTCATGTGAGTTTATCAAGATTATGTCTGGACCTTAAAAGAGACTATGACCTCTGAGTTTGTTTCGGTTGTTTCTTCTCAGAGTAGTCAGATACGAAACACCGGCCTCATCTAGTTTTAAAAAAGAAGACGTGTAAAAGTGTTTGTAAAAACCTATTTGCAAAATAAACATCATTTATCATTTATCAATCAAAAATAATTTTCTTACTGTTTACTTACCGGTGAAAAGTCATGCCATCCTTTTTGTAACTAGATGTTTTGGAATGTTTCCCACACCACTTCACCGCGCATGAAGGCATTTTGATGCGTTATAATTGCATAAAAAGTTTAAAAAATTGGAATAATTTAGCGTGCACTCAGGTCTAATACTTGGTCACAACTAAAATGGTTACTAGTAGCGTAGCCTATATGTAGGCGACCAAACACTAATAATTTTCGAGCATCGGGGCACTGTATGCGCAGTCAAGTGGTTATATAGTCTTTGGACAGCACTTTTGTTGGTTTCATTTTCAATCTAACAAACAAAAGTTTTTGACTTACTGCAAAAATCCTTAGGAAAATTATTAGTTAAGGGAACTATTAGGGATTTGTTTTTTTAGATTTGTCAGTAATTTCAGATATTTTTAGCTTCGAAATAGACACTTATTTTTGTTATGAGCTACCTTCTTAAAAAATGAGTTTTTTTTTCAGAAATTATAGTCGGTAAAATTATTGTTTTCACCAATATATCTTAATTAATTTAATATAATGAATACTTACTGTAATAGAAGAACATCTTCTTTATAACTTACAATTTAAAAAACCAACAAAATTATCTCTATTATTTTTCTGTAAATATTTGAAATCTACTATAAAACTCTGGGTGCGAATCGATTCAAATTTAATCAATTATAGTCCGGTTGAGCAGACGACAACCTCCTAGGTTGAACTGCGAGATGCCATTAAAAAAAAAAACGATTCAAATCAGTCGGCCGCGAGCCCTTCCAGAGAGAGGACATGTCGCTGGGCGCTCTGCCTGACCCCCCGTTGACCTTTGCCGTGCGTAGAACAGTGCAATCGTATAGTGTGAGCGTCAAATCTTAGTACTTTGGTAAGTAAAATATTTTATTTTCGATGACCGACAATATTTTATAGTGTGATCGTAAGTACTTTGGTGAGTATTTGTGAGTATTGTGATAAAATTAAAAAATCAGCTATTTCTTACAAAAATGCAATACCTACACGGTCAAAATGTATAGAACAGCTGGTTTTTTTTTAAATAACCGACTAAAAATTTCTATGTGGGGGGTTCAGAATGATGTACTGAGTATGTGGTTTCCGTTTTCGCGTCGGTGTCCCTTCAACCCCGTATAGAGTGTCTGGTAATAAATGACCGATACTTAAACACGTGATAGTACCTACTCATGATAACGAACAACTTTACCAAAGATTTTTTTTTGTTATAGTCATTTAATTTTATCACAATAACATAACAGCCGTATGAAATTGACTGAGCTGATAGGTCACAGCGGGTGCCTCTGACCTATCAGCTGTTAGCCGCGTGACGAATTCAATTAGTTCGTTAAAATTTTGTTAAATACTTAATATTTCTCTTTCAGTCAAAAAAATGTTTGTCTGTTTGCGGTGTGGACAGGACAAGATTTCGCTTTGAAGACCACGAAGACGTATTTGGACAACAAAAATGGAATCTAAATTATTAACCTTCTACGATAAATGTATTTTGCCTGAGATGATTGACCCTAGAAAAACTCTGTCAATGAAAATTACTGATGTGCGATTTAAACATTAATTAGGTACATACTTTTAAACATCGCTTGTTTTAATTTATTTCAACAATTAGATCCAAAAAATAAAATCATGAAATAGGTCCTAAATAATAAAAGTATCAAAATGATTAGTGCACGGTTCAGCGCTCACGCACACAGAGCGACCATTGTAGTGTGCCGTGTGTAAGTATGACATTCGATAGATCGTGGAGATTTTGACTTGAGATAAATCAAACGCGCGCTCTTAAAAAACGTACCTAGACTACTTACATCGTTTTAAGGTGTAACAATTGACAAAAGTCCTAATTAGTTGGAAAAAACACACAAAGCTTTCTAATAAAAGCATCAATTCCTCAGCTTACGCGCTCTACAAGCTTGCATCCATTATAAGCACTGATGCGGTAAATGATGTGATAATGTTTTAAGTTTGCTTTCTTTATTTGTATATATTAAGGGTCTATTTTTGTTTTCAAACTAATCGTAAATTATTTAAAAAAATGACAAAAGTTACAAGTCGCAGTCGTCGAGATAATAACAGGCTAGGAATAGTTAGGCCAAGCACGGCACTGACTCATAAAAGTATTTTCTATTTGACACCAATAATTTATAATAAACTCCCCAAACTTATTAAATTATTACCAAGTAGACTATAAAATACAGTTCAAAAATATTTTTGCCAATTGTTATTACAGCTTATCATTTTTAAACGATTGAAAAACGAATGCATCGACAGTTCAATTACAACCTCTACTTTTTTGTTTTTGTACGCCATTTCTAAATGGCAAAACATGAAGTTTCTTTTAATTTAGTTTCGATGCCACCTAGCATCTAGGCCGACTCCTAGATGGCGTTGTCTCTGGCAATTAGTGGGCCGCTGATACTGCCCTCGGTTGAAAAAATGGAGGAAGGAAAATAGCCAGCTCAATAAAATAAAATAAAAATAAATAGCCAGACTTAGGGAGGTGTCATTTCTTTGTATGGGATTGAGCATCTGTACGTAGTATTATATTATCTGTGATATGGCGCTGATTTGAAAATCTACACAATATAGTGATTGTTCGATCGCTTTCCACGCATTGTTTTTTAGCAGTTTAACTCCGTATTCGATAGATGGCGTTGTGCATTTGACGCTAGTTTCTGAATTGCAGTATTAAGATTTTCCATGAATGAACTATGCTTACGACAGTATGTGGTCGTAAATTTTGATTGATTAATCTCCTAAATTTATACATAAACAATATTAAAATTGTATAAATAGAAAAAGATGTTCCGATATGGCGCAACAACTACTGCATGTGTGCTACTGTTCACATTTTGCACAAATATTCCTTTCTTAAAACTTTATTTTTACAAACATTCCGTTTTAGGCAACCATTTGAAGGCTTCTTCAAATAGTAGCCTATAATTATATTATCACGCTATGTGCTTGAAGAAGTTCATTTTGCCCGTATTCTTCAATTGTTTGTCATTTTAATCATGACAAGCATGAGAACGACTATTCATATATTATAATAACGGAATAAACGGCCTAGCGGTTTCATACCGCTCTGTAAATTACGTGGTTGCAAGTGCGAGCCCAATATTTTTTTCACTTTTTGTGATTTGTTTGAATATTTTTTAGAGATTACCATTTTTTTTTATATTGATATTGATTGCATTTCTATTTTTCTTCAATAATTTCTCCATAAAGCAATAGGGAAGTATGGAAGAAGACATGCCGAGCCGACCCCAAATAAATTGGGATAAGGGCAGGAGAATGATGATGATGATTTCTTCAAAATTCAAAAAGTAGTCTAGAAGACAGATTCTGATAAGTTTACATGTTCTTGCTGTAGTATAAGTATTTTTCTTTCTCTATTTGCAAATGTGCGTCTTTTTATGCGACTGCTCCAGAAGGAGGTTATGTTTTTCGAGAGTATGTATGTATGTATAATTGTTTGGCACGCTCTGCAGCCTGAACGGCTCGATGGATTTTAGCTTCAAAAGTGTCGTTAGATTCGTATTCATTTTGAAAGTGACACCGGGAATACATTTTGAATCAGAACACAACATAAGCTGGGAGTAGTAGTATGTTAATTGATAATGTATTTTATAATCTGCATGAGTTTTTTGATAAAAACACTAAAAATCTAAGAACAAACACATTTTAAATTTAAAAAAAGTTGAAAGCAGGCGGGACCCATTTGAGTTTGAAAATATAAAAAAAACCGGTCAAGTGCGAGTTGGACTCGCGCACCGAGGGTTCCGTACAAACCTGTGGGTATATAACTTTTTTTTTTATGACGAAACTAAAAATTTACGGTTTTCGTAATTTTTCCTATATCTGTACTATAAGACGTGACTTCGTACAAAATTTCAAGATTCTAAGTTCACGGGAAGTACCCTGTAGGTTTTGATTCCCGTGCGAGTTTCGAAAATTTGCGGAAATTTGCGGCCTAAGTGGCTGTATCTTTTGATTGCGTTGACTTAGAAGGTTGATTTTTCTACAGCTTCCAGGGACAGTAGAACTAAGTATCATATAGAAATTTCAGTTTGATACCTCCACGCGTTCCTGAGAAAAACGGTCTTGACAGACGGACGGACGGACGGACAACAAAGTGATCTTATAAGGGTTCCGTTTTTTCCTTTTGGGGTACGGAACCCTAAAAATGGAATGGCTCCCGCCTGTTTCCAACTTGATTGCTTTGTATTGATCCTTCTCCGGTGGGTTGTATAGCGCGTTCATGAGCTGCTCAATGTCTTGCCGCTCGAGTTGTGCGATCACCATCTGGGCGAACTGGGCTTGGCCTTTGTTGAGGTCATTAGTTGCCACTTCGAAGCTAATAAATAAACCAAAGCCGTGGTCGATCGCGCCAGAATGGTGAGATGCGCATGGTGAGCGATATGCCAGCTGCTTCGACCTTCGTGTCTGGATGCGGTGTTGCGCTGGTTCGGTCCTCCGTTTGTTAGGGATTCGATATCTTGAATTTAGGTTGAGTGATTCGGCGATACTAGCTGAACTTCGGTGATCTTGAATTTCTTAACGGTGTTTAGCCAGGGGTCATCACTTTAAACTTTTCAGAAGGTGGAAGAAATACTCCTCGATGATTACGAATAATAATTTATTAAAAAAAAACGCGGCTTAAATACTATTTACAATTTATGAGCTAACCAATAAAAAAAACGTACATTAAATTCAATAAAATATTTACAAAAATAGAACCAATAGGAATAGCAGGATTCCGGCTTATTATACAAGCTGTACCAACTGGGTGTGCCTGACCGTTTCGTGCTCATCATACGGGACTTTTTGTCGGATCGCACCTTTCGTTATCGCATCGGGAAAGCTCTCTCTGCCCCCCACCCTATACGAGCTGGAATCCCACAGGGCTCCGTCGTCTCCCCCCTCATTTTTCACTGTTCATCAGTGACATTCCATAGAGCAAGAAAGCTCAGTTAGCCCTCTTCGCCGACGACACGGCCATTTATTACACACTGGTCGTTGTCAAGACGCTATGGCTCGTACACTTCAGACCGCAGCCAACGTCTTAGGCGCTTGGTTCCGGAAGTGGAGAATAGAGGTGAACTCCGACATGAACCAACCGGCCCTTTTCACCAAACTGCGGCTAACCCCCCCCCCCCCCCCCCCGAATCGGTCACCATGTACGGTAAGCCGATCCCTTGGGAGGAGCAAGCCAAGAACTTAGGAGTCGTACTTGACCACCACCTGACCTTCGTGCCGCATACAACAGCAGCTCGTAACCGAGCGGCCTTTGCCATGAGTAGACTCCACTAGGTACCTGTTAACTGCAAAGAGCAAATTGTTACTAAAGTGCAAGTTGCGTCTCTACACCGCAGTGATCCGTCCCATTATGACATATGCATGTGTCGTATTCGCCCACGCCCACCCCCGTCACATCTCGGATGCAGACCCTGCAGAACCGATTCCTCCGTAAAAACACGGCAGCCCCCTTTTATGTCCGTAATGACAGTCTACATAAAGACCTTAGATTGCCTACCGTCCTTCAGTTCATGAAACGCGTCTATAAGCGTTACTTTGACTCTGCCGTAAAGCATCGCAACCCTCTGATCGCATCATCGGCCGCCCGATACGAACCATCGCGTATTAGCATGGTCCGCCGTCCCCGTCATACCCTCGTCACTCCCGACGACCCCATCACCGTTCTTCAGTAGTAGGGAAACTAATACTATTCGAAAACACAATAACAAACCGCCATCCTTCCGGCCTCGCCGCCGAGGCCCATCGCGACTTCCCCCCCGACCCTTGCAAGAGCCAGCTCTCGCTGCTGAGCCTGCAGTTATAAATCAGCCCCCAAATAATATCACGCAGATCCAGCCTGTCCCCTTGCTGCCCTCCCCCAGCGACGTCCTAAGCCGACGCCCATAACCCACAGGGGGTTTCCTTAGCGAGTTGTCGCTTAGTTTATAAGTTTTGCCCTGGCTGGAGGCCTTAATTAATTTCAAGGCATCCACATGATTCTCCGGTTAAGCAGAAGCCAACCTGATATTCCTATTTCTTTATCGAATCGTCAAAACGTTGTTTCTTTATCAGAAACGTCAATAAAACGTGGTAATCAGTGGTGGCTACAAATGCGTTGATTCAGGTACTTTTCGTCACCTTATGAAGAGCAGTAAAGTCATCCCTCTATTTAAATCAGACAGTAAAAATGATATTGGTAACTTCAGACCAATTTCTATTTTACCTGCATTTAGCAACACTCACCTGCATTTACTCAAACAGTTGCCGAGACATTTTAATTTAAACAGCCTTCTTTCGTCATTACGGTGTTCAAAATGAAGCCCTAAATGTCATAGATTCGTATATACAAAATAGATTTCAATGTGTAGATGTAAATGGTGCGAAATCTTCCGGTCTACCTGTTCAGCTAGATGTACCTCAAGGCTCAATACTGGGCCCGTTTTTATTTTTGGTTTATATTAATGACCTACCATATTATCTAAAGGGTATTTGTGACGTTGTACTATTTGCAGATGATGCCTTTCTTATCTTTAAAGTACAGTCGGCCAAGAAAGTGGTGTACCACCCTAAGGTTGAATATCGCTTGCAGATTCATAGGTGATAAAGATTAGTTTCGCTTGCAGATCGATCTGACAACTTCTATTGCTGTCTTTATCTGATTATAGATAACGACTATTACTGTTTGTAACGTGACAGCTGTTCTTAGTTTGAACTTGATGGAACCAATGACGTCGTAAAATCAACGGCGGGGGGCTGTAGATTTTGATGACAAAATTGTATCTACAAATTCAGAATTGTAATCAACAAGTTACATAAAATTGTAAAGGCACAAGGCGAGTCCACAAACCTACAATTTCTGTAAACTTGTAATTACAATATCAATAAAAAACAAGCTAAAAATAGATTTATCCTTTTATTAAATTTCTACAATCAATTTTAAAATACTTATAACAAACAAAAACATAGCATATATAGTAATATTTAGAAGATATTGAAAATTTTTAAAAATTAGAAACGGGTGTAACCGCCGTTGGCCTCTATAACCTCTAAAAGACGAGACCTCATTGAACCAACAAGCCGTGAGCAAATATCGGTTCCCCGCATTTCCTCCCAGATATAATTACAGTGACTAATAAGAGCTTGTTTGGTTCTTTCATTTTGATGCGACCATCGTTGGACCATAAGGCCCCAAAGATTTTCTATCGGGTTGAGGTCCGGCGATCTTGAGGGCCACTGAATTACCCTTACGTCAGTGTGTGAACGAAACCAGGCTCTTACGATCCTCGCATTATGAATTGAACAATTATCTTGAACAAAATCAAATTGTGGCACTTCGTTCTCCGGGTAAACATTACGGACTGTCGGTAGCATTGCATTCTGAAGCACGTCGATATAATTTACAGCCGTCGCTCGAGGAGGTAGAGAACACAATTCTCCTACACCATCCGTACTCATCCAGCCCCAAATATTTACGGAAATTCGACCTGATTCTCTATTTGGGATTACATGATCATCTTTATACCGTGTTGAATTATATCGCCAAAGGTGAAGACGTCCATGCTGACTGGATTTAAACGTTTTTTCATCACAAAACACTGTATTAGACCAATCAAACTCTAAGTGCTCTCTGGCGAAGTTCAGACGAGCAAGTCTGTGAGCATCCGTCAAATATATTTTCTTGGCGTAATGCCTGTGGTGCAACCCCATGTAATGTAGATGATTCCTTATTGTTTGGGCACTCACATCGAACATCTCCGCAAAATGTTTTGTGGGCTTAAAACCATTGATTTCATATTCCCGTCTCATGAATTCTCTATCGTTATTGGAGAGTGCAGGCCGGCGACCACTTCTTCTGTGATCCAACAAACTTCCCTCCTCTCCTTCACGACGAATCCAAAAGCGGACAGAACGCCTCGATATATTCAAATTCCGGGATATCGCACTGATACTGCTTCCCTCATTAAATTGGGCAATTATTTGTGCTCTTTCGGCAATGGTCAAGTTGGCAGGCATTGAGATGATTTTATATGCAGTTGATTGAAAAATAACACGGAAAATATATCGATTTTTTGCATATATTTGACAAAATGTCAATTGTCAGTTTTCTTTTTCAAATGGAATTCGGTTGTCTAAATAGTTTTTATTACTTTTGTTTGGAAACATTTCAATTGCTTTGTAGAAACTAATGTCCTTTTCATTTATACTAAAGGTTAAAATGTCATGTACTTATATGTGACATATGACGTATGAATACTAAATACATAGGTTTACGTCATGATAATGTTGTCTCTTTCAGTAATATCTTTTTATAACGAACCTTGTTGTAATTTTCGATGACCGGGAAACTAAATCAAAACTGGTACACCACTTTCTTGGCCGACCGTACATAGGAATAGACACGATTTTGGTGACGTAAACAGCGCGCTATCAATGGTCAGGGATTGGCTCACAACAAATAATCTTGTTCATAATGCCAAGAAAACTAAATGTATTAAGTTCGCCTTACCCAATGTTAGGAATCTAGGTCCCAACATTGTCCTCGACAATGAGGAGCTTGATACTATTGACTCAGCTGTGTTTCTGGGTATTACGGTAGATTCAAAATTCAATGAGACCCACACATATCAAGGCTAGCGGGAAAGCTTAGTTCAGCTGCATACGCCGTCCGAAAAGTTAGACAATACACTGACGTTGATACAGCATGTTTAATGAATAATCCACAATAATCATTATTTTATTAATTTCAAATTTTAAATTTGAAACGTAAAGAATCATGCCAGGATGCTTCAAATAACATGCCAATACATCGTCAAATTAATAAAACCTATTTCTTGTTCTTCATTGAAGTAGAGAAAAAAATCTAAAGTGCCCGTTTTTTTTTGCAAAAGAGTTTATATATTATATATATTTTAATGTTTTATTTTATTATTGGTGTGACATGTCAGCTAGCAGCTGACATGTCACAATTATTGAATGCAATTGATTCTTTGTTTATATATTTTACACGCTATTGTATAGATTCGGTTCTTCTAACCCTTTGATTATATAATGTCTAGATGGAGCGTCAAGTGCGCGCAAACGTGTCAAAAAGTGTCAACCAATTATTGGTTCACAAGTGCTTGCCAGCCAATCAGTGCAGATCGTGTCACTACATATTACGCGCGCCAAGTAAAAAACAAATATCAGCGATAAAATGACGGTATGTGCTATTAAATTGTGCCGGAATTATAAAGGAAGGATAAAAAATACCAAACACATCACCTACCATCGGTAAGTAACCAAGAAACTACATATTTATTTTTTGTTTTTATGATTATCAAATCACATAATTATTTTATAAGTGTTGCCAGTTTCTTTTTTTTACTCTCCCAACTTAACGTCATTTTTGTGGGTACATATTAGTTGGTTTATAGTTACGTGTATACAATTTCGTTCGTGTACTTTTAAAAAAAACTGGCCAAGTGCGAATCGAACTCGCGTGCAAAGGGTGCCGAACTAAAACATTTTTTTTACAATGTTAATTTTTAAATCGTAGATAATAGCTTTTCCTGGTCAAGACATTTTTTTCTAATGTCTTGACTTTAATTATATATACATATAATTCTTATTTAAAGTTACTTTTAACGCAGTCGGGTTTTTTATTTTTTAAATGATTTGTTTTTATAATAAATAACATAATGTTCGCATATAATATACTTTTTGTTTATGAGCCCATTTTAATGATTATATTTGCTTTGGGTATATTAAACCGATTTCAAAAGTGCCTAGAGTACCTAATTTATTAATTCTTTCTTTACATGATTTTGAAGTCGGTGCAAAGTAAAAATTATTGTGTATTGTTTTATTGGCTAGGTAAATAAGTAATTTACCTGGTACCAACTTCTTGTTCACATTTTAGTAATTATTAACAAGTGGCACTGATTAGTACATTTTAAATCATAGATTTAAGCTCCATTTTTATTTCTCGGATAAAAGTTATCTGACTTTTCAATAATCAGCAAAAATTAACAACTGAAATCTGAATCAAAAAGTAACAACTGAATAAAAAAACACTAAAACTGAATAACACTACATACATACACCTTAAACTTATCTTATTTAATAAGTCTATTTTTTTAATGTGATTTATGGGAGAATCGTAGTAGCTGGTATCATTATTTACGCACACAAAGACATAGACGCATAGTGTAAAACGACGCCTGCACGCACACATACTTGAAAATGTTGACTCGTTTTCTTTGATACGATTGTAGGGCGACGCTCTATCTAGACATTATTTATAATCAAAGTTCTAACCTAACAGACAGATGTGTTGCTGGGAAGTTTGTTCCGCCACTTCTTCCCAGCTAAACCACTAGGAAGTGGCGAAGGACGGGCGTTTTGGGGGGCTGTCTCTTGTAAACTCGACTTTCGAAAAGTGCTGATAATCAGCCTAATTTGAATAAATGACTTTTGATTTTGATGACATCAAAAAGATTGGCTGTCCTAAAAATGATCTTTCAGTAAGCTCTGGTGTGGGCCGGCAGGTGTGGCGCGCTCCGGGCTACCGCGGCAGCGTGGGCTTCATCTCGTCCATGACGCAGCACTTCTGCTCCTCCTGCAACCGTCTGCGCCTCACCGCCGACGGCAACCTGAAGGTGAGTGCGGGCCGAGGGTCGTTACACCGCAAGGTACAGTGGCTACAGCGGCGGCGTGTGCGCAGGTGTGCCTGTTCGGCGCGGCCGAGGTGTCCCTGCGCGACCGTCTGCGCGCCGGCGACTCGGACGCGCGCCTGCTGCGCCTGCTGCGCGCCGCGCTCCACAACAAGAAGGCGCGACACGCAGGTACGAGATCCACTTATGTATTGCTATCGACTGGACGCAAATCCAGACTCCTCGGCTGCCACTGACAAATTCCTGATGGAAAAACCCGCAGTTAGCTCGACACGGGAAATCGAAGCCAGGAGCTAATGGTCAGCAGTCGTTGTTGCGACTACAGTCGGCTACCGGCTCAGAGCGCGTCGGACCACGCACACGAGTGAAGGAAGGGTCTATTTCTCAGTCAGGATGAATATTTATGTATGCATTAAAGCCAGCTAAAATAAATTAACTGAAAAACCAATTATTTATAATTTTCAATAATAAAACCCTATGTCAAACTAAGGCGGAACCTTAGAGAAGTACAATATATATTTCTTTTTATGGCATACGTTAAGTTTGAATACACAAAAACGTCCTTGAAACCCTGTGCGTGTTTACAGAAATGTGCCCATAATTCTTTCGGTGGACTAAAAACGAGGTTACGGTTCAAAGCTCATCTGTGCCAGCGCACACTCGCATACGATTATCGCCAGAACGGTGCACAACACTGAAGTTTGAACACTGCTGGAGCGCTTTAGAAGAAGCCTATGTATTCTTCTTTATCGTGTGGTTAGTAGTGCCTAACCTGGTGTCAGTTTTTTATACCGCCCATGGGCCTCTGACTTGGCTTTACATGCCGTCGAGAAATATCACTCAGGCATGCTGGTTTCCTCACGTTGTTTTCCTTCACCGAAGCAAGCGATAATTATAGGTACAATACGCACATAATTCCGAAAAATCAGAGATGCGTGTCTTGGGTTCGAACTCGAGACCTATGACTTGGCAGTCCAACGGTCACACCACTAGACTATCACTGCTCATCATCCTATGAATTATGTACCGTCGTGTTAACTCCTAGTACAGAAGCGTAGGGGGCGATATGCGCTAGGCGCCGGTATCCAGCTCGGCGAGCTTCTCGTTCGACGTGTATTTTTAGGCATGGAGAATCTGGCGCACATGGAGAACCGACCGATGATCCTCATCGGCGGCTAGCGCTCCCCGCGCCCCCCTCCCGGCGCGCGCCCCTAGACTTGTGGACACCTTACAGCGCGGAGCCCGCCGACGTCGCGCCCGCCGCTGTGGGCGCCGCCGGGCCTGGCGCCGCCCCGCCGGGCGCGCGCCTACAGCTCGCGGCCGCCGCCCTCGGACGACGAGGACGCCGCCGGGCCCTTCTCGCACCTGGACGCGCAGGGCCGCGCGCGCATGGTGGACGTGGGCGCCAAGCCCGTGACGGCGCGCGCCGCCACGGCCGCGTGCGCGCTGCACGTGAGCGGGCGCCTGCTGCGCCTGCTGCGCGACGCGCGCCTGCCCAAGGGCGACGCGCTCACCGTGGCGCAGCTGGCGGGCGCCATGGGCGCCAAGCGCACGGCCGAGCTCATCCCGCTGTGCCACCCGCTGGCGCTGGACGTGGTGCGCGTGCGCGTGGCGCTGCCGCCGGGCGAGTGCGCGGGCGGCGGCGCGCTGCAGCTCACGTGCGAGGCGCGCGCCACGGGCCGCACGGGCGTGGAGATGGAGGCGCTGACGGGCTGCGCCGTGGCGGCGCTGGCGCTGTACGACATGTGCAAGTCGGTGGACCGCGGCATGCGCATCTCGGAGCTGCGCGTGCTGCGCAAGTCGGGCGGGCGCAGCGACGTGGCGCCGCCGCCGCCGCTGCGCGCGCCCGACCAGTCGCCGCTGGGCGAGGGCGAGACCTACGCGCCCACTAACGTCATGCACTTCTAGGGGGCTGCTGTAGTGACTGAATCTAGATCTTTAGCTGTCCAGCAATGTATGTAGGTCATGAGCTATTCCAGCTCTAGTCGTGTAAGTTTTACATATATTTTATTTGTATTTTACTTAGATAGTAAGCATAAAGCATTCCTTGTGTTTAGTGAATACGTCATGGTTAAGCACATTAAGGTGGAAGCGCCAGGATATCCCTTGAAATTATTTTTTTTGTTACGTATCATTGCAACTTGCCGGTCAGTGTCAGACAGTATCTACCTACATACGTTGAACAAAATGTATGATTCGCGGCCGTAATACTTATGTATTTACATAATTAAAATCATCAATGCAACCCTCTAAGTTCATTTAATCCCACTATGTGACATTTTATGAAAAAGTCATTCAATGGCATAAAATGAACTTGGAGGGTTGTACGTATTGATGATTTAACTCAGTAAAGCAATATTTGTTTCGGTCGCAAATCATATTTTAATCATCATACAACCTGAAACTGACCCTCTAATTGCAAAAACGCAGCCTACCCCAGCGCTTCCCCCTCAAGGGAGCCAAGACGATGAACACTTATGGATGGTTCATGATCAATCTGTTATAATAATTATAGATTAAATTTAAAATTAAAAAACCCCCGACAAAACGCCCTTGGTGGCGGCCATTTTGGACCGATTTCCGTCAATCATAGCTAAAAACGCTCGCGACTAATTCACCTTTCAAACAAAAAAAAAAACAATCAAAATCGGTTCATGCGTTCGGGAGCTACGATGCCACAGACAGACAGACACACACACAGACACGTCAAACTTATAACACCCCGTCGTTTTTGCGTCAGGGGTTAAAAATAGTTTTCGCTACAACACGCAACTTAATGTAGGCACATACAACATGCATTCGTTTCAGTATAAGAGCGAATTTACATCTTGTCAGAATGCCTTTCGTTGGTCAGATATTATCCAAATATGTACGTGCCTTACCACATACTTACTTTAGTAAGTTCAGTGGCATCGCACAGTGTGGTATTTGGTCTCAAAACGTGGCCCAAAATATTTTGTGTCTAATAGCTACCTATGTTTATTTGGAATTAATTAAGGTGATAAATTTATTAAAACAATGACTAAGCAACAAATAAAACCATTTAGACTTCACTACTGCTAACATCCAAAATACTCACATTTGTTATGTCACTTTCTAATAACAAAGTTAGTACATCACATGAATATGGCTTTTCTTTCTTATTAAACTGACATCTCATTCCAGTTAATAAGGGGTCCGAAGTTAAAAGAAGTCTACTCATAACATCCACATTGCATGTCACCCGAGAAAATTTATCTAATATCTTGAGAAATTTAATCGATATAATCTAATGTGTTTGTTTCGAGCTTCCGCAGCTTCTTCGGATAGTTGATAGTTGGCCTACAGGAAAAATTGTATCTTAATGACTTCGGCTCCATGTCGAAGTATTTTGTGCAAGGTTGGGGACATGCATGGGATAAAAGTTGTATAATGCCAGATATAGTTCGGCAGTTTCTTGACAATATGTTTAAAAGCTTCTATGTTTATTTTAAGCCCGCAACACAATGGGTCTAATCCAGGGGTCGGCACCCTTTTGAGTCGGAAGAGTAAAAAATTTCAATTTACAACATTTCAAAGTTTAAAGAGCCACAAAATTTTTTCTTGCCAACAATATAAAGTACTTGCAAAAATAAAGGTTTTTGATAAAAATAAAACTACATAGTCTATTTATTCATAAGAAAAATATCTATTTGTTCATATGAGTAGTAGTTTTTCACAAGAAATTAGATAATATATATATGGTATTATTAGATAATTATTATTTAAGAAAAAAAATTAAAACAATTAAACATGTACTTACAACACTAACTTGTACTTCAATAACAAACAATTGAGCAAACAAATTCAAAACAAAAATGTAATAAAAATTTATAGGTACTTACACTTATAATTATTATTCGCTAATTTTTTAATAATAAAAGCTATAAAATAGGTAAATAACAAAATAGGTAATTTATTATATATATACATATTTTAATAAAAACAGTTTCGCGGTAATATCAAACAGTACTTTGTTTCTTTTTGACAATTCTTATTGACTTCAAAAAGTAAGGTATCTTATTGGGAAAAAAATATGTATATGTATTTCAAAAATATAATACTTATTATATTACCTACCTTTACTTCGGTTTTTTTACTATTATTATATATGTAAATACATACCTTTGAGAAGATAATTCGCTTCTAATTCTTCTACATGAAACAGCAAACTATACGTCACAGCCAAAGCACTGGTGAAGACGCCGAACTGTCTTGCGTCGAAAGCAAATTAAAACCGACATAGAAACATCCGACGACGGCGTTATTCGAGCCTTCCGACGGAGTGACGACAGTGACGACGCGTGTCACGGGGGAGGGATGTGGTGAAAAGCAAGTACAAGTGGCTGAGAGATAGAAATGGTGCCTAATCCTCGTTGATCGATTCAGAACGATTTTTAAAAGTTTTTTTTTTTATAAAATAAGTTATATTTGCGTATGGAACTAAAAAGCCGCAGCTTCACATCCAAAGAGCCGCATGTGGCTCGCGAGCCGCAGGTTGCCGACCCCTGGTCTAATCTATAAATTAAATCTTTATCTACTTCTGCTGTAGCTGCTGATACTTCGTATTCTTCGAAAATCGCCTGCTGGTGTTCCCATCATTTGTATTTCCAAAATTAGCTTTGGGAATGTCCACCAAAAGCCCCAGTTGACGCTTAAATTCCTCTTAAATTTGTTGTTTCTTTCCTTGAATTGGTTTTTAATAATGGAGACATTTTGCTTTGCTTCAGAAAGAATAATTGGATCACTTTCACTATTTACTTGCTTAAAATTTCTTGTTCCATAAACTTAAGTTTTTCATCGAAAGTTGCCTCGTTTGAGTGTTGCATGATGATATACAACTCGAATCGAGTCCTAGACCTCAATCCCGGAGGCCCTATAACAAAATGTAGTGTCAGTTGTCTTATGAACTTAATATACAATATTTTTTACAACTGAGAAATACTAAGAAATATAATAAAACCCTTAGTAAAATTGTAAACTTAACGAATATCAATTTGTTCGGTATACCTGAGTTGTTAGCTATTTTTAACCGACTTCTCAATTCGGTTGGAAGTTCTCAATTCGGTTGTATTTTTTTGTGTTTGTTACCTCATATCTTCGTCATTTATGAACCGATTTGAAAAATTCTTCTTTTATCTGAAAGGATACACTTCCCGATTGGTCCCATAGAAATTTCATCCAAATCGGTTCAGTAGTTTGTTTTTAAATCAAAATAACTGGACAAAATATGTCATCCAAGTAAAAGAAATTGCGAAATTGATACTTGACAAGGATTTGTGTGTGATACGATATCTAAAAAGGGTATAATAAAAACTTTTTTGCAAAAAAATAACCACAGAAAAACAAAAAAAAAAGTGAAAAATAACTTTACTTCCGGAAGTCGGTTCTAAAAAAATCAATGAAACAAACAATAGTCACCGACTTCCGAAAGTAAAGTTATTTTCCACTTTTTTCTGTTTTTTTTTGTTGGAAGTCGGTTATTCTTATTAAAACTAGTTGAAATTTCACTAAAAAATATAGAGTAATACAAGAACATACCTGGGTTAGAATAATCCATTACAAAAATGTCAAATAAGTTGCTTACGCACTAAAACCCAAACGCTATGAAAACGCGAAAAACTAAGCTCATCGATAAATCACACGACACTGTTAGTAAACGGTAACTTCCGACAGACCGTGTATCGCGCTGGGTGAAGATATCCCGATGCGGGTTACGTCGTTTGATGCAGTAACTACCCACCTTTTTGAATAATTATGTCGAACAAAGTTGTAGCAATCAAGTATTCAAAAATAGGTTTTTGGCCAGGTTTTGGTATTCAATACCATTCCGTGCATCGCTCTTACCTATCATTCATATTTTTATTTACAAACAGACAGTATGCCTCTAATCTTTCAAAAAAGGGTTACAAATAAAGTTTTGCCTTTAGTGAATTAGGCTGTTCTTGTGCGTCAGACATGGAACTGTTGTATAAATAAAATCTACATAATAATGACTTTGTCAGTTATGCTATTGTCACAGCTGATTGTGCTGAAACAGACAGAAGGCCAGAGGATTGTTTGTTCTTCATACATATTAATCAAAGGATTACTTTTCCTTTGATCAAAATTTTATGTTACAGGTACAAACAATTGCTTTAACTTTTGTAAAAGAACTGCAACTGCCAAGGTGTTTGTCATTAAGGAAAGAAAAATAACATCCTGTAATGTAACATGACAACGGAAGTTGGAATCATTTGCTGAAGTTTACATACATGAGCCAGCCATCAAGATCACTTTACTAGTAATACAAGTATTTTGGGTCTGACTATGAACCCAAACAAAAGCATTGTCAAGAACAAGAGGTACTTATTCAACTTGTGTGATGACATTATTGTGAAAACTTAGTTATTTTAAAAGGTTGTTTGGTGCTCCATAATTATAAAATAATTGTACTAATTTTGTTTATAAGTATTAAAGTAATCTAGAAACAGTTTAACTGTTCAAAAGAATACTTTTGTAATATGCACCTATACCAGGTGGATTGTTGTAGCTATTAATATTGACATGTTACATAATTATTATAAAGTTGTTTATATTTTTTTCTATATATTATATAAAATGCAATAAGTTGTGTAGTTTCAATAAACATGAGCAACACCTAGTTTTGAAATACAACCATCCACAACTGTTTTTATTCTACATTTGACACTGCTGTGCCATAAGTCAACACAACTCTCCAAAATGAAAATGATTTCATCACCAACAGCAAATTATATTTTATTCAATTAGTGTTACACCATCTTAGGTGCTATTCTTCTTAACATATAGATGGCAACAAGTTCTGCTGAGATATGTCTATCTGTGGGAGGGTGTGGGCCAGTTGAACATGCGGGCCCTGTGCATGCTCGGTTGAGTTCTGAAGCAGTTTAGAAACTCACAAAATAAATCTAGCCATAACTTTTCCGGCAGAATAATTATTTTGTTTACTTTCAGGGTCATAATGATGAACCCAACCCACATTTCATTTCCAGTAAAAAATTGATTGAAAATACTTCACCACAGATATCTAAAACTCTGTACAGCACTCCAATTTTCTTCAACATTGTCACATCAGTAATTAGATTACCTTCATCATTAGTAAACCACTCCCAATACTGGGAATACATTAAACACCCCGTGCATACACAATAAAACAGGTAATGTTCATGTTATTTTATATTTGTAAGAGAAATAATAACCATTTGGATGTAGTGCTATATGCGCTCAAGCACATCATACTATACAAGCAAATAAATTGTGGAGAGCTCGGTTTATGTATATAATTAGTTAATAAAGTATACATTATTACATACTGTATAGAACAAAGAAAGAAGACTTCGGTGATTCAAGATTCCTACATAAGCACAATCAGCTTGTAATGTGCCCACTGCTGAGACACAGGCCACCTCTCAGAGGATACCTAAAACAATCGCGAAAACATTTGTCTGATTAGTGTTGATGCTTGAACTTATAATATTTACACACACTGTTTTTGCAGTGTAGAAAAGCTGGAAAGCAATTAGTTTGAGTTAAATAAATGCTAAATAGTTCAACACCTATCCTATATTAACCACTAGCAACCAGAACGTTAGACTTGGCAGGCTGCTCCGGAGCTGCCTCAGCAGGGGGACGGTCCACGCGCTGCAGGCGGATGTCGTGGCACTCTATGTATTCGTTAATCTCTCGTCCTTTTTTAGCGAGTTGTTCTTCCAATGCTTTGAGAGCTTTAGGCAGCTGTTCACAATTGTTCTCTAGCTCAGGCAAAACTTCTGCAACCGTGCGTTCAACTAACACGCCACCCACCATTCGGAAACATTTACGAGTTTTATCCACTCCTCGGAGAGTTTCGATAACTATTCTGAAACATAAACAAGCAGTTAACACCAGCAGTCACGTCGAGTACGAGCAGTGACGATCTCAATGCAATGTAGCGTTCATGTAGTGTATGATAGTCAGCAGTAGACATACTTGTGCTCGTTGAGATCCATTTCTAACTCGGAAATCTTATTGGCAAGTTGTCGCTGTTCACCGCGAAGAGTTTGAAAGCCGGAGAAGATCTCCTCGCTAGATTTCACTTTGGGATTTTTGGGGGCTGCTTTTTGTGCCATTGTGTCACGTATAAATACTTTTTATATTCAACTATTATTTTTTCTCAAACACACTGAAGTTAAATCGGCGAATTTAATATTTCTTTCTACAAAAAATAACCATTTGTCCCATTCATAAGACAGATGGCATGATAATCATCAAGGAGTTTTAGGTTACTATGATGAATGCTTCTTGTTTCTGGTTTCTATACTTTTAAAAGATAGCTTGATCTCTACGACAGCTGTCAGTAAAATCTAAAATCACGCTTAAGAACTTAAGAAGTCCTGAATTTCAATAAAGTACAGTACAGACTACCTGTCAATGTCATACTTTATGGGCATGCCGACCTAATTAGTGATGGGCGATGATTCATCGCGACCACAGACTATAACGATTAGAGCTATAGCGACTAGAGCTATATTTTATGTAGTAGAAGAATAAGCACTAGAAACGGCAATGCTGGGCTCGCAGTTTTCTCGTGGTCCTACTAGTAGGACCACGAGGGAGACCAGTTTCTGTTCGTCCTACTATGACATATTGGAGCAGTAATAATTTATTTATACCACCTGTATATAATTTATACCTTTGACACTAGTAATAAAAGGAAGAAAAAAACATTCATTTTGTAACAAACTAAAAATATGCTTCTATTATAAATATATAGGAAACACTATATTGCACACCACATATTACAAAATAAAAGACAAATAAACTAAAAATAACACTGGCATACAATAGGCGGCCTTATTGCTAAATCCTTCTTTGATTAAATTAATTGTCAATCAACAATGTCATATTTTTATCTTTCAAATGCATGAGCACATTGTAATTTGCTGGGACTTTATACTTCCATCTAAACATAATTATATGCTCTTCTAATAAGATCTGAACAATGTCCGAAAACGTAATTTTTATTGGGAGAAAAAGTGGGTTAGTTCTTTTATTTAAAGGACGGCAGTACTATAAACAAAAAGTATATTATAAGAGTGGATTTGTTAAGGATTGTAGGATTATGTGCGGCTTTACCTTTGTGACCTGAAGATTTAATTGAATTGATTATATTCTGATTGAAAGCCCAAATACACCAAAAATGACTAAATTTCTGAAATATATGAAAACGACTTAGTGGAAGAGCAAAGAGTACGGCTCATCATGGTGCTTATACGGTGAACGTCATCGCACCAACAATGTTGTCGAGAGTTGGCACTCTCGATTAAACAAAAATATGAAAAAGTGTACACCAGTATCAATACTGCGATTGATAAATGTGTTAATGGAGATGGAAAGCAAGACAACGAGCGATGATGTATCACGTAGACGAAAAGGAAGACTTGGATCGAGATAACTTTGTTATGACAAACCAGCTACAATTAATTCACGGTGACATACCAATAGGCCATTTCTTAGAGAAAATGAGATAATAGGAGCATATTTAATTGAAACAAGAGGTCCTTATGATTGTGGAATGACACACAAGGTAAGATAAAGGAATTTAATAATTACGGATATTTTTACCAAATTCACATTTTTCCAAAAATCAAATATCAACCGTCAACAAGACAAACAAGACATCTTTTTTTTTTAATTTATTTTAGGTCTCTCTTTGTTGACCATAGAGTTTTCACTCTAACATATTTATAATTGAAGCATATTTTTAGTTTGTTACAAAATGATTGTTTTTTTTCTTCCTTTTATTACTAGTGTCAAAGGTATAAATTATATACAGGTGGTATAAATAAATGATTACTGCTCCAATATGTCATAATAGGACGAACAGAAACTGGTCTCCCTCGTGGTCCTACTAGTAGGACAAAATAGTAGGACCACGAGAAAACGGCGGCTGGGCTTACCCCCTGCCAAAGTAGGTACATTGGCCATTTGACCAAACACGTTATTTTTATTCAAGAGGACAAGAATTATAGACAACATTGCAGCCCACAACGCTGTACACAGATTAAAAGGAAGGATACAATACAGTGAAAATAATCACTAGGGTTACAAATACCCTTTTTTTTTCGTTTTACTAATTTCTTAAATTTACTTTCGAGTTTTAAGATGTATGTGTGTATAAATATATATTACTCAAGAAATGACACAAAAAAGAAAAATATAGAATAAGATTTGTTAGAATATAAATTATGGGACACCAGAGAAAGAGTGTGTTACTTGGAAAACCTTTTATTTAATTAATTGAACACAACATACATGCTATACTACGCAACCGCCATGCATTGTAAGAGAGAGACCATAGCATGCTATGCTTTCTTAGAACATTGCAGCCTGCTTGAAGCTTTTGTATCGAAACTAGCTCCATCTATCCCCCATGGTGAAAACTATTTACTAGTTGGGTTACCACTATAAAACTGTGATTGGATTTAATCTAAAATAACATTAACAATAAACCATATTAATTTAATTTACATTAATCTCAATAAGTAAATAAAAATAATAAAAGAATTAATTCAATCAATTACAAAAACGTATTTTAGTCATATGGTTACACTGTCAACCGTCTGTCACTAAGAAAAATGCGTTATTTTGATTTCATTCGAGATTTTGGATTTCGGATGAGATTGTTTGTTTGAATGAAAAATTTTGCCCTGGATTTTGATTTCGAGTCGAGCCGCTGCTCCTCCGTTTTGGCGTGGCGAGGTCACAAGTGCTTTGTTCATTTGTTGTGAGATAGGACTCTGTGTGAGAAATTGACTCTGGTTTGAGACAGGACTCGTAGTTAGTGTTAAGTGTGAGAAATTGACTCTTCTGTTCATAATTTTGTGGTGTTGAACTTATAAGTATTTACACAATTAATTAAATAAGTTGTAAACACTAGCCTTGACCAAGTTCGAAAATAAAAGTATGGTAATTTTAAAACGTTTTTTATTCCGTTTGTATTGTATTATTTCCATCTAGATTTTACTTGCCACACCATGTTTTGTCACACGTTCTAGTACATTTTTATGTAAAACAATCTTATTACATGTGAATGACAATATTATGGTACCAAGCACAAGTAACAAAATGAATTGATTCATTGGCCGTTCCCAATAATCGATATATCGGCTCTTTATCCTACTAGAGATATATTTTTGATATTACTTCTAAAGACTTAAGTCAAAAATCTTATCTCTAAAGGGAAGGAGCTGATAAATCGGTTATGGGTTGGGAACGGCCTTAAATAAATTTACAGGTACTATAATACTGTAGGTACCTATAAATTATGGATTTAGTTCGTCACTACCACGGATAGATGGCGCTGCTTGTATGATGACGGAAATACGGTTGAGAGTGTTTTTTTTTTTTTGTAAGGGCATCTCGCAGTTCAACCTAGGGCTGGCTTCTGCTTAACCGGACAATCCTGTGGGTGCCTTGAAATAAATTTAAGGCCTCCAGCCAGGGCAAAACTTATATACTAAGCGACAACTCACTAAGGGCACCCCCTGTGGGGTAAGAACCTCGGCTTAAGGCGTCGCTGGGGGAGGGCAGCAAAGGGACAGGCTGGATCTGAGTGATATTATTTGGGGACTGATTTATGGCTACAGGCTCAGCAACGCGGGCTGGCTCTTGCAAGGGTCGGGGGGGGGGAGTGAACGGGGGCGTCGTCGCGACGGGCCTCGGCGGCAAGGCCGGAAGGATGGCGGTTTGTGTTTGTATTTTTTGAGAGTACTGGTTTCCCTATTACTTTCTTGTAAAACGGTGATGGGGTCGTCGGGAGTGACAAGGGTATGGCGGGAGCGTTGCCGTTTTAGCCACTTTATGGCTAGATCTAGCGGATTTTCAACGGTTTTAGCCAAAAAGAAAACCATTTAAGCCACCAAAATAAATCTAGCTACTTCTGGCTGATTTTTAGATTGTTAAACCTACTTTTATTACTATTAGGAGTCTACCCACTAATATCACCATACAGTACCAATCTACCACCAAACTAAAATAGTTAATTGTAGGCAACACCACCAATTTGTAGTAGTAGTCCGTATTATGGCGGGGGATTCTCAAATGAATGTTTATTTTTAACGTAATTCAGATCCGATCGTATGAAAATGTAGGTTATTACTTATTTTATTTTATTATCCATCAAGTCAATACTACTCGTGTCATAATTTTAAAGGGAGCGGAATATTGTTATTGTTTAGCCGAAGACGCTCGCGAACAGTTCGTTTTTATATTGCGTAAACAAAGTTAATATTTGTGTGAATTATGGACATTCCGATGAAGAAAAAGTGTTATACTCAAAGATGGCTGAATGGGAGAAAAACGAAAAATTCAAACAATGGATAAAGCCAATTACGAACAGTTCAACGAAAGCCTTTTGTACATTACATTGTACTTTTGTATATTAAAAAAAGCTTGCCACAATTATGTTTTGCCACCTGAAGTTTTAAACAAAGTCACAAAAACGGTCAAATCGGTAAAACAAACTGAAATACCATCCACGTCATCATCTATTGGCGAAGAGATTACAGAATCTCCAGATGACATTGTAGACTTTGAAATTGATTTTTAATTTAAACTAAAAAATTGGCAATCATTAGGTTTCACTAGCTGTATACTTTATTTATTTATTTATTTATTTATTTTATACTTATACTTTATTTTATATTTATACTTTATTTTAATCAGCTTCTAATAAATGTTTAATTCTATTAAAATTGTTTTATTTAAGCCCAAGTTGTAATACCTATCAATAGTAATAGGATAGCAGTAGCAGGCCAAAAGTACTTTAGCCACTTCTAGCGGAATTTTGAAAGAGATTTATTTACAAAACTGGCAACTTTTTTCTTACATTTAGCCACAAACTAGATTGTCGCAACGGCAACACCGTGGCGGGGACGTCGGACCTTGCTAATACGCGATGGTTCGTATCGGGCGACCGATGCGATCAATGGGTTATTATGTTTGACTGCCGAGTCAAAGTAACGCTTTGAAAGGCGTTTCATAAATTGAAGGACGGTAGGTAGTTTGAGGTCTAAGTGTAGACTGTGATTACGGACATAAAAGGGGGCTCCCGTGATTTTACGGAGGAATCGGTTCTGCAGGGTCTGCATCCTATAGATTTGACGGGGGTGAGCGTGGGCAAATATGACACATGCATATGTCATAATGGGACGAATCACTGCGGTGTAAAGACGCAGCTTGCACCTAAGTGACAACTTGCTCTTTGCAGTTAACATGAAGTGGAGTCTACTCATGGCAAAGACCGCTCGATTACGCACTGCTGTTATGTGCGGCATGAAGGTAAGGTGGTGGTCGAGTATGACTCCAAGGTACTTGGCTTGCTTTTCCCAAGGGATCGGCTTGCCGTACATGGTTACCGGCTTCGGGAAGGGGCGTTTAAGCCGCGGTTTGGTGAAAAGGACCGCTTGGCTCTTGTCGGGGTTCACCTCTATTCTCCACTTCCGGAACCAAGCGCCTAGGGCGTTGGCTGCGGTCTGAAGTGTTAGGGCAATAGCGTATTGACAGTGGCCAGAGTAGTAGATGGCCGTGTCGTCGGCAAAGAGGGCTAACTGAGCTTTCTTGCTCTTTGGAATGTCACTGGTGAACAGTGTAAAAATGAGGGGGGAGACGACGGAGCCCTGGGGGACTCCGGCTCGTATGGGGTGGGGAGCAGAGAGAGCTTTACCTATGCGATAGCGAAAGGTGCGATCCGACAAAAAGTCCCGTATGATGAGCACGAGACGGTCAGGCACACCCAGTTGATACAGCTTGTATAGTAAGCCGTTGTGCCAGACTTTGTCGAAGGCTTTCGCTATGTCGAAGAATAATACACCTGTCATCGCTCCACGCTGGAAGCCAGCGCTCAAGTGTTCTACGATGCGGTGAGCCTGTTGGATGCACGAGTGTCCAGTCCTGAAACCGAACTGCTCGTTGGGAATGAGACTCTTAGCCTCGGCATAATCTTTGAGTCGCTTATAAATAAGCATCTCATAGATTTTGCCGAGTGCACTCAGGAGACTGATAGGACGATAAATAAATATAATAAATAATAAATATCGCTAGACATTACACACAGCGCCATCTAGTGCCACACTAAGCAACGAGGCTTGTGTCGTGGACACTAGATAGTTGATATACTACATAGATACTTTTTGTTTGTAAATACATACTTATTATACATATAAACATCCATGACTCGGTAACAAATGTCCATGCTTAATCACACAAACACTTGCTCCTACCGGGATTCGAACCCGGAACCCTATGAACGTAAGGCAGCCTCACTACCGCTGCGCCATTCGGGTCGTCAAAGATACGATAGCTCGAGGGCTCCGCTTTCGGTTTGCCTGGTTTGGCTATACCGATCACAGTGGCCTCTTTCCACACTTGGGGGAAGATGTTATTATTCAAGGCGCCATTGAAGATGGCTACCATTAGTAGAATTAACTGAGGGGGGAGGAGCTTAAAAACCTTATTGGTGATGCCATCGGAACCGGGTGCTTTCCGTGGATGAAGCCTATTTATGATGTCTTGCACTTCCTCAGGTGTGACAGAAGGCAGAGGATCATCAGGGTCTTCTACGGGGGGGGGGGGGGGGAGGGCGGCTCTACGTTCAACTTCAGCGTCCACCTCATCGAGGTGTCGCTTGTCTACAGGTTGAGAGCTGGGAGTGCACTGAGATTCCAGGCTGTCGGCCAGGCACTCAGCCTTTTCTGAGTCATCAAAAGCGACGCTCTTATCGGGTCGAATTAGGGGAGGTAATGAGGCCTCGTCAGAGGGGGCACGCATCTTTCTTTGCAGCTGCCAGAAAGCAAGGTGGGTGGGTTCGAGTTCGCTCAGCGTCTTGTCCCATTGATTTGAACGATGCTCACTAGTGCGTTTCTTGACAGCGAGCTGCAAGTTGCGCATGTGAGCTTTGTTCGCATCACAGGGAAATCTGCTGTAGGCACGTATGGCCGCGTTCTTCTCGGTTATTAGTTCACGTACGTCAGCGGGTAGTTTCCAGCGGTGATCGCTCATCTCTGGGACTTCCCGTGAACAATCCTTCAGTACGGATTGAACTTGATCTGTAAACGAGTTGATGGCGGCCGTTGTGTCTGGGACTGAGACTATGTGTTCAGTAATGACTTCCAGGTGAGGAGACGTGTCTGATTTCAGTTTATCACTGACTCTCTTCCAGTCTGTAATTACTACTGAGGCCGGGGGTAGGCTAGGGTCGGAGGGACCCGAGCGAGGAGCAAGGTGCATGAACACTGGTCTATGGTCTATGGTCGGAGTATGGTTGAGCTCATGTAGCGTCTCAATGGAATGTAACCTAAGGTTAATATTCTTGAGCAGCGCTATATCGAGCACGTCGGAACGAGAGCTGACGGTGGCGGGGTAATGAGTGTGCTCCATAGGAGCTACGGGGTCATAGTTAATAGAGGCAGCAAGGTCGAATATAATTCTCCCTCTGGTATTGGACTTTGTGCTATTCCAGGCAGGGTGTTTGGCGTTGAAGTCACCCGCTATTGTAACGGAGTCACTCAAGCCGAAGAGGACAGATAGGTCTTTGGTAATGGAAGAGGGATCTTCCGACGTGTTAGAGGGGGGCATGTAGGCTGAGATGATGTGGACCGGTTGATGACCGGTCATGCCAAGCCGACAGACCGAGACCTCGAGAAGAGACTCTAGTGGTGGGGGATCTATGGGGATGCAGTGCAGTTCCTTCCTGTAATAGATAAGCGTACCGCTCTTGTGACAACGTGACCGATCATTGCGTACTATATAGTAGTTAGCAATTTTGGGGTCACGGAGATTGGGTTTGAGGAATGTCTCCTGGATGAGGAAGACATCTATTTTATAATCGCGGAGGAAAGTGGCTATTTCGTCACGCTGACTTCTAATACCGTTAGCATTAAAGAACCCTAATCTTAGGGATCTGGGTAGGGCACGCGATAAGGCTGTGTTATCCATTATTTAATTAAAATTGAGGGAGCGGAGGGCGTTTTCAATTACCCTGAAGGCATCAAAGATGACCTGAATAGTTTGCTCTTTTGAAGCCCCGGTAGTAGGGGGTGAGGGAGTGGGCAGTGTGGGTAATTCAGCCTGAGCCTTTGGGCAGGGGGCAGGGGTGACTGGTAACCCAGGAGTTGGGTTAGCTTGCAGCGCTGGGAACGCGCGTTGGTGGTTAAGGCTATTCCAAGGGGACGGCCTCTGTGGGCTAAGCCTGTCGGGCAATTGAGCAGAAGGTACCTTGACCGAGGGCGATTCACGCTGTTGGCGGCCGCTAGTGCGCTTCGCCAACTTGTGCGAGGAAGTTTTAGGGGCTTTAGGGCAACCCCGGTAGTTAGCCGGGTGACCCGACTGGCCGCAGAGCACACAGCTAGGTGGTTCTGTGCAAAGGGATCTGTCCTTGGGACGGGGACAATCAGCCGTCCCGTGGTTGCCTAGGCACTTAACACACCTGTGTGGTGCGAAGCAGTAAGCCTGGCTGTGCCCATATAGCTGGCAACGGTGACATTGCCCAACTATATTAGGACGGTGCGGTTTCTCGATGGAGATACCGGAGAGAGAGCAAACTGACTTAATTTAAAAAATGGGGTGATGTCCCTCAACGGGGTCACAGACGACCAGTACCATGTCGTACTGTTCGCCTCCCCTTGCCTTGTGAAGGCGGTGGACAGCCGTAGCTGGGACGGCTTGAAGGATGAGGTCATTTAAAATCTCCTCAGAAGGAATCTCCTTCGGGATTCGCCTTATCACCACGCGGGTGGGCTTCTCCTCCGGGAGTGAGTATGTGTGGAAGGCTACCTTCCTACACCTGAGTTGCCTAGTCAGGTCCCTGAAGTCCGAGGACGTGGGAACTGTGACTTTAATGCCTTGTTGGCATGCCCTGGCGCTTGTGTATTGGATCTTCTGATCCATACACATCTTGGACACTTCTGTCCATTTCCCCTTCTCTTGGATGAAGATCGGGGGGGGGGGGTCTGGGCTTCTTGGAAGAAGCCGCGTTGTTGGCCGAATTGGCCGTGATCATGGGGCTAGACGGCCGGCTGGCAGGAGCCGCTACCGACGTATTCGAGTCTGGAGTAGGAGGGCGCGATGCCTCCGGTGAAGGTGAAAGCCGATCAACGGCCTTCTTGGCCTGAGATTGCCCTTGGCGACCTTTCTTTCTTTTACCCTTCCCCACTACTTGGTATTCGTCCTCAGAGGACGAGGGGGAGGAGGAGTCAGAGGCACTGGCTGCCTCCTCGTCCGACATGGTTGAGAGTCCCGTCTATCTCCATATATATTATATAGTAGTCTTTGGACCATAGTCAATGATGTAGAAAACCACAGACTAAGGACTCATAATAGTGATGCCACATTGTAATTTCTAAAAAGATTCAAGAAATGTCTTTAGGTATAGGTAAGACTTTAGAACCTATAGGGACCTTATGCAAAAAGGTCTGTATCTTCAAAAGTCCTATTGTAGGAGTCGACCATTCTGCGAACAGGCGAACGCAAGCCAGAGTTGGACTTGGACTTGGACCAACTGAAAATACTGTGCCAGCGTGCACTATTCACTTGGGGACTGTCCTAGGAATTGCATAGCATAACATTTGTTAAAGGGTTCAACGCAGTCAAATTTATTTCCGCAAATACCATATAAATTTATGGCTTCTAAGTACTTACATACGTCTATTTTCAAGTGTTGCGAGCTTATACTTTGCAAGCAAATCTAGGTAGGGCAAATAATATCTATAATGATCTCAATCATTTCAATGTACTTTTACGCTTTATTATCAATCCTTGCTATGTGTAGGTTTAAGCAAAGCTTATAATTAAGGATGACACCGAGATTACGAATAAAGACCACTATAAGTAGGGGGCATTGCACAACGTGTATGTATAGTTTATTTTTGTGGTTTTTTTTTGTTCAAGTAGTTACATTTGGGTAAACTTAGTTGCAACTTGTTTTTCTGGCAATAATAGGACAGTCAGTCCGAATTTTGTTGCAGCCGAAGGCAGACATTTGTATGTCATATGGCTCTGTATACCCTGAGGTCATCGGCATATAGTAAAAACTTGGTATTGCGAAAACATTGACTGATATCATTGATGTCTAAATTATACACCTTTTTTGTAGGTATTTACAGTCCGTATAAAATATGTTTATGATATTAGTTCCATGCACAGATAACCTCGTTGTAACGATCCTACTTCATTACAATATGTAATAGATTACCGAATATTCCTAATGAACAAGTTTTTTAACTTTGACATTTTTACATGCCATTGGTTTAATTGACGGTTGAATTCGCACAAAACCCAATATGTTTTTCAGAATGAACAGTGAATTGTATGTATTTATATTTTAATTGAACTATTTTGTCCAAATAAACAATAAAATATCGATAGCATCGATATTTTACTTATCGATAAGCAAGAACGTATTGCTCATGAGACTATTATTTTTGTGGTAAAAAGACAGCAATACTCGTACAATAGTACCTAATGGTAATGAGTGAAAGGGAAAGACATCAACGAGAGTCACTACCTCAGCCACTTTAAGTTGAGCTCTTTATAAAATGGTTGATTTTATAATTTTAAATGTTGAATATTATCCCATCTTTTCTCATAACTCAGGGTCCTGGATAATTTTCCTCACCATTTCAGTATAGGTAGTTTTTTTTTTTTAAAGAAAACTGTAACTATTAAACTTTCATACATATTGAATTCTCTAAATTGCTAGCGTCGCGTCATCACGGGTTTAACTTCTGGTCGGCACTGAAGAGATAGATACGCGCATCGAGTTATATTAGTGCTAAGTCACACATGTGCGGCGCGCATAGGTTGCCTTCTTTGCGGAATCTAGAGGAGGTTATCTGTGGTTCCATGCCATGCTAGATCTTGTGGTAGATAAATTTGAAAATTAATAAATTAAATTTAGTCGATTTTGAAGTCGACTTGACAAACATACATCACACTGCAAAAATTAAATCTACTGGGGAACACCACGATACAGTCAGCTATCAGATGGCTCAACTGCTTGATAATAAATAAATCATAAAACATCTTTATATAAAATGAAAAAAAATAAAAATTAAATAGTTGCTTGAAGCCGTGACAGTTGACACTGACAGTGATAGTTTTATCGTTAGACATAGACATGGGTCGTACTTGTAAAATCGAGGACCAGGGCTTCAAAGTACGTTCACCTTAAAAAACCAGGGCCTAAAACCAGGACTCGAAATACTTTCAAGTATTTTCTATCTGCATCGAAAATTGATCCATGACTTCATACAAATAAGAAGTACAATCGCGTATTCAAAAGCCCTGTTGGAAGTAGAAATACTTGCATAGGAAATTGATCCGTGATGTCCAGTAAATAAGGAGCAAAATCGCGTTTACAAATAAATACCTGCAAAATCTGATTGGAGTACCTACGTGGTTATGAAGTTTGTAAACATCGCTACTCAGTCAGATCACGTGGTAGCGGGTAGGTAGAATAAAACGCCGTAATTAATAGATAGTAAGTAACAACTACACGTAAGTAACTAACAACTACACGGTAAGTAGGTATTTACACTAAACTAAACAATCAAAACAAAAATATTTACATAAATTTAAACTTAGAAACAAGGAAAGTAGGCTATTCAAAAAAGTTCGCAAGAAATGAGGTCACGCACAATGCACGAGCAATCGGTGACGTAAATAAATTACGACTAAAAACCACTAAGTGCATCATGTGCATCATAAAAAATCACAAATTTAAAAATCCCTATCCGGCGCGCGATAATGAATCTTATGACTCTTGTTATAGTGTTGTATTAAGAACCGTTATTATTATTGCAGTTTACATTTCGGAGTTCAAGGTTAAAAATCAAATCCCTACAAGCCCTGTTAAAAGAAAAAATACTTTCATAGGAAATTGATCCGTGACGTCCTATAAATAAGGAGCACAATCGCGTTTCTAAATAAATACTTACAAATCAATAAAGTAAAAAAATACTTGCATACGAAATTGTTCCGTAGACTCTTAATGATAAGGAGCATGATCGCATTTGCGAAAACTAACGCAGTTGAGTACCTACGTAGTTGAGCGAGTAGCCGTATAATATAAAATACTTTGAAGTCTTGCAAGTATTTCGGTTCGGTACCTGGTAGAGTCTGGCAAACGAAAGTAGAGACTGACAAAGCGCGGCAAATTTAAAAAATCTTAGTCTAGTAACCCCAAAATTTGTATGAAGTACCTGGAATAACCTGACTTGATACTTTAGAGTTATTTGTTTTTTGTGTAAAACAATATTTATACACTACTGCTTGACAGCATGTGGACAAGTCCAGAAATGGGAACCAGCGGTACTTGTTGTATGCAAAGTCGTATTTTTAACCAGAAGAAGTAAACTGAAGTTTCGAGATGTAAAATCATGTCTAAGTACCCATTATGATCCAAAACAAATAGACATTTCGTGCATGACATTTCGAAAATCAGTTTACTTCGTTGGAATAAAAATACGACTAGGTAATATTACATGATATTATCTGAATAAAAAAAACAACAACAATTATTCTATAGTAATTTTGGTTTATTCACTATCGTAATCAAAATCTGAATCTAGGATTTCCATGTGGAAAGATTCATTTGACCCACTGGAATCACTATCTCCAACATGAATAATAAAACTTTCCAAATTATCTTCTGTTATTCTATCCCTTTCTTTATATTTATTTTCAATGTGAATTACATGATCAGTCATTTTCTTCCATTCCTGTGGAGTTATGCTTTCAAAAGACTCTTTAATAAGTTTCTCGAACTCTACAGCAGGCAGGGCAATATTTTTACTTGCCACTTTACGTTTAGCCAAACTCCATACCAGCTCAATGGCATTTAGATCGCAGTGGTATGGGGGAAGTCGCAATACCTCATGCCCATTCTGCTTCAGAAGTTCATCAGCTTCATATACTGGTTCTGGTGTGTTTCGTTTCACAAGACATAGCAGCTCTGCTTTTGTATGATATTGTTCAAATGGAATATCATTTAAAGTAAGCCATTCTCTTATCTCATTTTTGCGACTTTGTGATGTAGGAGCTTTATTTACAATGATTGAATGGTAACTGGCATTATCCATAACTAATACACTTGGTTCATTTAAATTGGGTATAAGCTTTTCTCTTAGCCATTTATTAAAGTTAACGGCATTCATGTCGTGGTGGTAGTCTGCCATTTTAGATTTAGTGCTAAATACTAATAATGAGTTAGGCACAGGGCCTTTCTCCGATCCAGCATGTACAATTATATACCTTTTCCCTGTTGAAACATTTTCAATCGCACCACTTGTAGATGGACCTTGCCAAGACTTCTTGGGCCTGTAGTTTTTATGAATATAGGTCTCATCTAAATAAATTATTGACTTTCCTTCTCTACGTTTCAAAGCCATGGTTCTTAAAAACCGATGTCTCCAGGCAGATATGTCATAACGTTCAATTAACAATGAACGCTCATTTTTATTTCTCTTAAATTCATAGCCATTGGAAAATAATAAGTGGCGAAGAGTTTCCCGGCATCCATTAAATCCAATGCTTTCTCTTAATTCCACTAACAGTGTTCTCAACGTAGGAACTTGTTTTCTAACTATGTAAAATTCGTTAATTTTGTTACGAATAGCATCTGTATCGAAACTGTCTAGGTTAGACACTGTGGGTTTATGTGGCCGTTTTTTCCCTGGTGTATTCCAGACACCTTCATTTACCACACCTTCCTTTTTTATTCTTTTCAATGTTGTAACACTCACTTCTGTAAAGAATGTTGAAACACAATGATTAGGTGCTGCATTTTTAATAGCAAATAATGTAGTAAATTATATCATTGTAAAACTTATGTATGTATTTAGTAAAAACTTACCAGTGATTGAAGCTATTTCATCCAAGTACTGGTTCTGGGTTCTTATCCTGTCTTTCTGCTCTAAATCGGTAAGTTTTTCAATAGTTTTTACTATATCATCAACCCCTGCTACATTTTCCAGATTTTCTGTAAAATAAAACAATTTGTAATAAAATTACATAATAATGCACAACAGTGCATAATAATGCATTAAGGTTATCTAACATTCCTAAATGGTATGATAAATAACGTGGCATTATTATGATAGTGTTTAACGTTATTTAAACAGATTGTGAACAAACACAGAAATAGTTTTTGTAAAATCATAAATAATAATTACGAATACAAATAAAGTATCAACATCAAAGCGTCATACTAACTTATGAAATCCAACACCATACGTAAACAATCTTGTTTCTGATTGAATTGGGCGTCTTTCTCCCGTTGTTTTTCTTCAAACTTCGAAATCATGCGAAACAACATCTCCCGCACTCCACTTTTAATCGTTTTATTCATGTTTAGGGTGAAAAAATGCTCTAAAAAGGTCTCAATAAATCAACAACAACACGCCATCTTGTTTTGACAAATTGAGATTGACATAAATAAAACATTGCCATACGAAAAGTT
>CAXKUT010000397.1:0-13380 GCA_964057025.1 Standfussiana lucernea | reverse complement strand
TGCTTGTGACTACCATTGTTTTTCGGGAATTGAATTATTTTTTTATGTAGTTTGGTTTTATCAACGACACTTTCGGATGTGACGTTTGCAAGAAACTGCACCTAGGTTTTTTAAATTTCACTAGCTGTTGCCCGCGACTTCGTTCGCGTGTACAATACAAACGGAGTTTCACGGAGAGTTTCATACAAACTTACAACCCTTATTCGAACCCCGTAGGAGATGTATTTACTAAAATCCCTTCTTAGTGCACACTTACGTCATTTAAGGAACATTAGTGCAACATTTCATGCTTCTAGATCCAGCGGATTCAGCTGTGCGTTGATTGATCAGTCAGCCAGTCAGTCAGTTTCTTACATTATATACACACATCAAAAGTGTCTAGGGATCAAGCATTTTTATGCGGATTTCTTGAGATTGAGATGTGGCTTTGTAATAAATTTATGATTTTATAAATTTATATGGATCCTTTTTGGTGCATTTCATAATTTGAATCAGGAACTCTCAATCAAATTCGAGTAAAAGATGAAAATAAGCTGTCAATATTTTCCCTATAAAAACATACAACGCATTGAAGACATTATTAGTGCTACTGTTTCCCTACTACTGATTAAAACCAACGTTATTATGGAGCGGCGACGTCATTTAAGCAGGGAAGAAATGCTCAGAGCCGTGGGAATGATAGAAGCTGGTTCCCGGCAACGTACTGTGGCTTTAGCTCTGAATACAAGTCAGAGTGTTATCAGTCGACTTTGGACACGTTACCGAAGCACTGATACCGTGGCTGAGCGCCATGGAGGACGGTATCGCTGCACCACACGGAGACAAGACCGATACATTCAAATCTTAACTCGAAGAGCTCCAACAATAACCGCCATGATGTTAGCCGTGAGGCTTCATCACTCTTCAGGGAACCAAACAGTCAGAAACCGCTTGCATGAAGTGAACCTTCATTCCCGAAGACCGCTACGGGTACCACCTATAGCAATGCACAATCGTAGGATTCGATATCAATGGGCTCTTGAACACAGAAATTGGGCAGAAGAACAATGGCGTTTCGTGTGCTTTTCTGATGAGTCTCGTTTTGGTATGAGACCGGATACAAGACGTATACGACACTGGAGAACCCCTGGACGCCAACAGCGATTAAAATCCTGCCAGGAAGTCCATCCTTATAGTGGTGGAACCATCATGGTATGGGCGGGTATTTGGATCGGCGGAAGAACTGAGTTGATTTGGATCAGAGGCAACCTCAACGCTCAAATTTATGCTGAGACGATTGTATCAGACGTCATCGTTCCTCTACAAGTGCAAATCGGTCCCTTATTTCAGTTAATGCATGATAATGCACGACCGCACACCGCAAGAGTTGTAAGACAGACTCTCGCCGCAGCTAACATCAATGTCCTGCCCTGGCCTGCTCAGTCGCCAGACTTGAACCCGATTGAGCATGCATGGGATATGCTACAGAGAAGAGCTCTGCCGAATATGGAGGGTATCCAGTCGCAAGAAGACCTTTTTTTGTTGTTGCAACGAACATGGGCGGCCATTCCACAGCGTGATTTGGATGAACTCATTTTGAGTATGCCAAACCAATGTTCTTGTGTTGTTAGTGTTCGCGGTAGAAACTCGGATTATTAATTGTTTAAGTTACCCAATAAAATTTTAAAGAAAACTGTTATTTCAGTCTTTTTTTCGAACTTTAATGTTAGTGGTTCAAATGTCAAAAATCCCTTTATTAGGAAAATGGCAAATTTCTTTATTAATGCAAAGGTGACTTGGTTTATCGTTACTGTGACAAACGAAAACACTTTATTTGATGAATCCTTAAAGAAAATTTTAATTAATATCAATCAGGAGAAAAGTTATTGCAAAAATATATGTTGATCCCTAGATACTTTTGATGTGTGTATATATGTAGAAGAGAAGATAAATATCAATGGATAAAGGCTATGAAAAATCGTAAAAGGCACAATGTCATATTGACGATGACCTACAAATATCTCATGTCTCATGTCATGTCATTTACAAAAACATTTTTCATTTTAAATAAAAATCTGCTTTTGACCAATGATATAATTATAATTACCGAGTTTACGCTATACGGATAATTGGGAGGCTGAAAGGAGATATTGATGACAATAAAATATCATCAAAATTGTAGTTTTATATATTTTTAGGCACCTCTTTCCTGATGGATCTTGACTTTCATGGTCTTACAATAATCAAAAATTTTAAAATAATCACCACATTTACCTTCTGATAGGAAGTATTTACACATTTTCTTTTTATGAAGTAACATGGGTATAACAGGAGGTATTCCTCAATAAAGTTAGTAGGTATTCGCAGCAATATTGGAGTCCAACATTTTAGGATTTAGCTATTTCTATAAGTGTTTTAAGGCATAAATAGCCATAAATTTTGTTAAGAAATTTTGTCAGTACATGCAAAATCGTTTTCTACGTTACTTGGCATAAAAAACTAAATATCGGCAAAAACAGTTAGGAGATATTAGTACTGATTCGTCAATATCAAGCTATACTTTCATTATTAGCTGTTCTCACATTGTGATGAAAGCTCATACAATGACAGCTTAGACTTATATGTAACTTGATATTTATGTTGTGCTGTGTACCCTAACATGGCGATTTAATTTTAAGAGTAACTCTAATGGTTTTATGAGGTCTAAAAAGCATACATTTTTTAGGTACAACTAGTCCGTGGAGTGGGCACAATTATAAATCCGAAGAGGGTGGACGTTAAAGGAGAAAAAGGTGTTGAAACAATTAACACTAAGAACATTTTAATTGCTACTGGTTCTGAGGTGACACCCTTCCCAGGTGTTACGGTTAGTAAAATAATTTTTATATAATAAAAACCTAAGCGTAACTATGTTGTAATAACAGTATCTAAATTAATTTCTTTTTGCATATCTTGTTAACAGTTCGACGAGAAACAAATCGTTACATCAACTGGAGCACTTTCACTTCCCTCTATTCCCAAAAAAATGTTAGTCATTGGAGCAGGAGTCATTGGCTTGGAACTTGGATCTGTGTACCAAAGGCTCGGAGCTGAAGTCATTGCCATTGAATTCCTTAACACTATTGGAGGTAAAAGACTGAGTTATTTTCAACGAAACTCAAAATGAGACATAACAATAAATTATTATAAGTTTTTTTTTGTTGCCAGGTTAAATCTCCCTCAATGTGTTAATAAAAACAAATGGAACACAATACAATATTGTTTCATATTTATATTCATTTCAGGTGTTGGCATTGATCTTGAAGTCGCTAAAACATTGCATCAGATCCTTGCCAAACAGGGAATGAAGTTCAAACTAGGTACGAAAGTCACTTCAGTAAAGAAGGAGGGTGGTATGGTCAAAATTGAAGTCGAACCATCCAAGGGCGGCGCCAAAGAAACCGTAACTTTTTTATTACTTATTTTTATTATAATTTAAAAAATGGAATTATGTTGTGATTATAAAATGATAAAATTTTATATTTCATGGTCCAAATGTCGAAAACTGAACCCCATTAGATTTTAGCCTATTGGCACTTCCCATAGTTCTCATTATCTGACCATGATTTAGTAATTTCTAAATTTATATTTAATATATTGTCAATAATCTTATACAAAGTTTATTGTGATGTCTTGTTTAGCTAACTTGTGATGTAGTGCTGATTTCGATTGGCCGTCGCCCTTACACCACGGATCTCGGTGTTAAGAATGTCAATCTTGCCCTGGATGATAAGGGTAGAGTCCCTGTTAACCACAAGTTCGCCACAAGTGTTCCCGGGTTAGTATATGCGCAATAGTATAATTATTATTTTATCTCCCTTATTTATTTTTCTTCCTTATTTTTACATTTTTAAATATTCCCTTAAAAAATAATAAAAAAGAAACATTTAAAAATATGAAAAATAGTAGCCCACCGGTATCGGGAACAGGGTCCAAGCTACCGGCGGTCAGGGCTCCAGAGAGAGGAACCTCCTAACAATACGAGTCGTGTCCAGGAGTACCGCTTTCTGAATCAAGCCCTTGATCCAGCCGCCTAACGAGAGCCTCCTCATGTATTGGTCGAGGCTCTTGGCAATTATGCCATGGGCTGAAACGACTATCGGCACAATGATCGCCGTGTCCACTTCTTATTGTTATTAGTAACACTTATGAAACATCTCTAAATTCATTAAAATAAACAAAAATAAAACTAATTTATAAACCAATACCTATATCCGCTTCCCGCTGCACCAGACCTGCAGCTGTGCATACGGGTCTAGTGCCCCAGGAACGGGCAATCAGGCTTACTCACTATCACCTTTAAAATGCTCTTGGTGCTCCCCCAAATCCTTCGCATCAGGTATGCTGTTCTTTTACGCATTATAGCTTGAAAGCTATCTGTACCTGCTTCAGCAAACATGCCCGATGCACTACAGAACCGCTGGAGCCCCAACAGCACCCTAAAAGCGGTATAGTACTGTACACAAAGAACGTTGTAGGCCCTCTGCGTATGTCTAACCCAGAGGCTGCACGTGTAGAAAGTCTGGCAAAACGAGTGAGTTTCACTTCTATAGTACATCGTGCAATCTGCGGACCAGCATATTACATCTGATCGACAACGCTCTTCGCTCCCTTCCTATATCACTGTCATCAATTCAAGTCCTCATTTACGATGTGGCCGAGGTACCGAAAATTTGACACTCTTATTTAGTGGAACCCCGTAAAGAAACACCGGCGGAACTGTCTTAGGCTTTTTAGTACATACCCTAAACACCACAAGCTCACTCTTCCGTACATTGTACAATAAACCATGAGACGTGGCGTATCTCTCACATATCTCCAGCATCCGTCTGAGTCCATCAATCTATGGATTCAGCAGCACATACCATCTACATAACTTATACTGTTAATAGTCTCACCATCAATAGAGCATCCGATACCAGTGCTGCTGAGCTCCTCGATCAACTTAAATTGATGTATAGACTGAAAAGCGCCGGGGAAATCAAACCTCCCTGTCTCACCCCAACCCAAACGCCCCAGACAAAGCACCCGACCATCTGACCTGGTTGATTTGGTGGTCATACCAATAGTCCAAGAGCTTAATGAGCTCATTAGGAAGACCTTGCTCACGCAGATTCGACCATAAGATACTATAATCAACCAAGTCTAACGCCTTCGAGAGGTCCAAGAAAGCGGCATACACAGGTGTGTTTCTATCAGTATAGTACCTGACCGTGTGCTTGAGCGCCAGAATAGCAGTTTCCGTGGACAGCCTAGCTCTAAAACCAAATTGTGCATCATGTAGTAGATTGAGCTGACCAGCCACTCTCCGTTTTTGCGTAGAGTTACTTAGTTTGATGTGCAGGATGCCTGGTTGCCGGCTTCGTGAAGGGCCAGTTAACACCTTGTAACTTATAAGTGTTATAGTCAAATTCCGCACTGTCTTCTGCCTGCTTAACATAATTGATATTTTCCAGAATTTACGCTATTGGTGATGTCATTCATGGACCCATGTTGGCTCACAAAGCCGAAGATGAAGGAATCGTATGTGTGGAGGGAATTAAGGTAAAAAAATATAGTGATGTAACATGCACAAATATAAGAGACATAACTGAGTAGTGTCCGACCGAAGGTGGAATGTTGGCCGAAGTCGACCACCGTTGTACACCTTGTACTCAATAAACAATAACACAGGAAAGAAGGGAGAAATCAATAATCCGTAAAGAGCAGGTTACTCGGAAGGTGATGACGAATACGGTGTTGAAAACTGCGCGACGCCAGGATACTTCGTTGCCACGCGATTTAAAAAGTTCGGTTAATATAATGCTTGGGTAATGGCTTCGTGAAGGGTCAACAACTGGCAATGTGAACAACTTAGGGCTCATTTCCGGAGACGCGGCGCATTGTGCGTTGCGCAATCAATTCAAACATAATGGCAACGTATATACGAGAGCGTTTACGGAGAAGCGATTTCACGCGCGCTTACTTGAAATGCAGCGACACACGCAGGGTTGCAACCAGCCAGTTCCTTATGTACGTTTGCCCAGCACGGCCCCTCAGAATTTGCATTTATGGTGTACACCATTGCAATGTACTCGCCTCTAGCAGTATATGTACCGATTTCTTTTTCAATGTACCTCTATACTTTTGAAGAAACATGCAAAAAAAGGTGGCCGTGCCAGCCAAACGCTTTCAGCACGGCCCCCCATGTAACTTGAATAATATTATTTGTTATTATGAATTCACAATAACTGTTGCGGCACATATAACGTATTAATAGAGTACATTTCTTGAGTTATAGACATTTGTTAATACGGTATGTATTATTCAAGTTACATGGGGGGCCGTGCTGAAAGCGTTTGGCTGGCACGGCCACCTTTTTTTGCATATTTCTTCAAAAGTATAGAGGTACATTGAAAAAGAAATCGGTACATATACTGCTAGAGGCGAGTACATTGCAATGGTGTACACCATAAATGCAAATTCTGAGGGGCCGTGCTGGGCAAACGTACATAGTTCCTTTAATATTTTATTCACGGAGAAGTGGCGTTTGAAACGTAGCGATACCCGTGACGCGCTGCGTGTCCGTTTATGAGCGCTTAAATAAAATTACCTTTACAACTTGTATAAAGTAATAACACTTCGAAATGCGTGACCCTGCCCCGCTCGTGTCTCAAGATCGATCAATTGGCGCTTGCTAGAATTCTTCAGCTTCGGCCAAAACATCGGCGTATCTTGACGACCGAAGCCGGAGCTTCGATCGGACACTGGTAATCTGCTACTTTTGTCCAAATCTTTTATCACGACCATCTTTTGACTTTCGCCGTGCATTTTTTGTAAAAAAAATATTAGGCTATTGTAGTATCCAAGATACTACAAAACAGTAATATTTATTTAAATTCCTATTTTCAGGGCATGAACTCACACTTCAATTATGACGCAATCCCATCTGTAATTTACACGACACCCGAAGTCGGATGGGTTGGCAAATCGGAGGAAGATCTCAAAAAAGAGGTATGTTATTATCATTTAAACAGAAAAGTTAATGAGTGATTTATTGTAATAAATTAATATATGGCTAATTAATTTGTCATTTACAGGGTAGAGCATACAAAGTGGGCAAGTTCCCATTCTTGGCCAATTCAAGAGCGAAAACAAATGGCGAGCCAGATGGCTTTGTCAAAGTTTTAGCTGACAAACAGACCGACGTCATCCTCGGTACCCACATTATTGGACCCGTAAGTTATTAGTACCATTATACATAAGCCAAGGTTGTTCAAAAACATTCTTAATACAATAAAACGTCTTATATCGCGCGGGCGCGAGCTGGTATCCACGTATTGCCGTGGTCTGCCAGTCCGGACCTGAATCCCATTGAGCATGTCACCTGGTCTCCACCAGTATGCCCTCCAGGCTTCGAGAATATGTTCACAAAATGGGAGGAGACAAATGAAACTGATGAAACGTTAAAAGCTCCTAAACTTTCGGCATTTTACCATTTTGACCTCTGTATGCACCGAGTGCATTTTTGGCCAAAATTGCTTATTTCACAAAAATAATGGCCACCATGTATTTTAATATTTACGCGTATATTAAAATACATGGTGGCCCTTATTTTGTTTTGACTAGTATATAAACACAGTTGACGCAACATGTATAAAACAAGTACAGTTGTTGTTAAAACTGCGTTGTTAATAGAACCTTGTATACTATACCTTTTTTGTGATCCCACAATAACGACTAAAGTAATAATATGAAACAGGGCGGCGGTGAGCTGATTAACGAGGCTGTGTTGGCGCAAGAATACGGAGCAGCGGCTGAGGACGTCGCCAGAGTGTGCCATGCCCATCCCGTAAGTTTGCCTGAATACATTTTTAAAACGAAACAATAAGTAAGAAAACTAAAATACAGGCCTAGTGCGACTAGGACCCAAGGGTTCCGTAAAAATGCCGACGAAACACGTTTCTTGTATGTTTGTTAATTTTATAAACATTTTCACCGCCCACGTACACCGAACGCGATGCCTCGCCAGCGCCAAGCTATAATTGTATAACGAAATATAATCTAATCAAAATCAAAAGTCATTTATTCAAATTAGGCTGATAATCAGCACTTTTCGCAAGTCGAGTTTACAAGACAGTCCTCCAAAAAGCCCACCCTTTGCCACTTCCTAGTGTTTTAGCTGGGAAGAAGAAGTGGCGGAACAATCTCCCCAGCAACACATTCTGTCTGTTAGGTTAGAAGAACCAGATTCTATACAATAGCGTGTAAAATATATAAACAAAGAATAATAATGAAGTCGTTGTGCTGGTGGCACGAAAATCCGTGGCGGTGAAAAGGTTAATTAGTCCAAAAGATGACAGTCCTGTGACAGACTGACGGATGGAAAGACAGCGGAGCCTTAGTAATAGGGCCCCGTTGGCACCCTTTGAATACGGAACAGGAACAGGAAAAGTAGATATTTCATAACAGTAACCTTTGTTCTAGACATGCGCGGAGGCTCTGCGTGAAGCAAACTTGGCGGCATACTTTGGAAAACCCATCAACTTCTAATTCAAGATTTAGATGTATTTATCAAATTATGTTAACCCACAACATCAGGGCTTTGAATAAGTTAGTTATTATTATAGACCGGATTAAATGCAAATGCATGTTTGAATATGCATTTGCATATTATGGTATATTCCAAGTTCTGCATATTTTAACTAAAATATATTGTGCAGATTTGGACATGTTTTTGTATAATTAACTATCTTGTGGGATACAAAGAATTACATACATAATGCACATGGATGGGGATTATCTTTAGGAATAGAAGGCACACTACTTCTACAAAGCATTAGGTACAGTACTTGATTATGAATGTTTTTAAGAACAAAAATGAAAATACCACATAGAAAACGTAGTAAGTAAGCTTTTTAGTCTAACGCATGAATGCTGGTTTTTTAAATTAAAAAATCATTATTTCGCTGTATTTATTTGGATTTGATGTTGTATATACTTTGGCACTTTTTGGCGATATTGAGCATTTATGGTGCTTATTTCGAACATAACTTGCATATAATCCGGTCTTTAATTATAGATTCGCTATAAGCAATCGAGTGTGAATCTGATTCGAATGTACACTGTGTATCGATTTTATGTAAACCATTGATTGTATGTATCCAATTCGTCCTGTTCTTACCGTGCCGATGGCAATCTAATTTGTTCTGATTAATTATTACCTTCACTCACTTATCTCAGTGCAATGTTTTATAAAACGAGCTGCGCCTATTGTACATTATTTTATATAATTCGTTTACATGCCTCTATTTATTTATTTCTGAAAGATTTACGTTTTTATTTTAGTGTTCGTCATTCCGATTTTTTTTAATTTCTATTTAGTGGTGATTGCTTTGATGTACTTTTCCTGCATTTGAAAGGTAATTATTTGTTATCTACCTTATATATTTATTTATTTTGTAAATATAGTTTTACAAAAATACATTCTATAAATAAAAAGTGTTTTTTTTTTACAAGCTTAAGCTTTATCTTCTCTACTCTTGCTGTCTTTGGCAATCTTGCAACTTTATAATTTTAAATTCCATTATTGCAAGTAAACTATACTGCGTGGTTATTTTAGTCCTTGCATGGCATGGTCAGGAGGGTGCTGTTGATGTGGATATTGAATACATAGCGGCACCCGGAGATGGTTTCGATTAATTAAATTTTAACAGTAATCCATTGCTGCTCGAGCGTTTTGCTGCTCAGTCTGAATCTAAAATGAAAGACTTTAGTAAAATTATATTAATTTATCAGGCATTTAATCTAAAACAGACTGCCGTTTACAAAGTATTTTATAATTACTAAGGATATAGGTAAAACATAGATTGCACGCAACCAATAAAATTAGGCGGCTCGCTTTCAAACGTAGCTGAGGCGGGTTGCGTATATTATATGTATAAAACAACAAAACATTTAATATAATAAAACAATCTCATAGGTACACTATTCAATATCACTACTAATTTATGTAATAAAATCAGATATCTAAGTTATAATTAACAACAATTCAAAAATTAAACTAATGACTAGATAAATACAACGAATAAAACAATTCATTTTAAAATAGCGAAAAGTCACAAAACCGATTCAACCTTTTTAAGTTTTAAAAAGATTATAAAACTAGACACAAATTCAGAATCCTAGATCACTTAACACATAATAAGAGACAGGTGATGTTCTACAAAACTGAACTTTTTTAAGCCATCAGCAGCCGCGGACTAAGGTCCGTGAGGTCCTGTGTCTGCGCAGATACTTGTGCACTATAATATCTCCCGCGGCGATGGCTAATCTCCGTTAAGGGTGGCCGAAAACGGTCAGGAGGACTATAATTATACTAAAGTTACTTCAATTCCAGTTTGATCCCATCACACCTGATCACACAGATAACCGTCTATAGATTCCGTATCATAAACATTTTGTTTGTATTCGAGTTCACCAAATGTAGCGGTAGGCACGCGGTGCGCGGGGAGTGACAAGTGCAATCCGATTGGCTATATCAAGGTGACGTCACCGGCCGTAGTGATGGGACAATGACATTAAATGTAGATTCTGACATCGATATTTTTTTTTAAACAGAATGATACATTAATGTTCTCTTTTTATGTTGTAAAGATCCAACTTCATTACAATATGTAGTAGATAGATTACCGAATATTCCTAATGATTTAACTCCCTAATGATGATTTTAACTTCCTAATGATTGTAACATTTTTACATGCCATTGGTTTAATTAACGGTTGAATAAGCACAACACTTGATTATTTTTTCCAGAATAAACCGTAAATTGTATGTATTTATATTTTAATTGAACTATTTTGAGAGGAGCTCGTGGCTAAATAATAACAGCCGCTCAGGTCGATCGTCAGGTTAAGCTGCGATTGCCTGGGTTGGTCCGTGGATGGGTGACCACCTATTATATAACTGAGTTTTCTCCATGCGTCGGAAAGCACGTTAAGCCGTTGGTCCCGGCTGTCATTTGTAGATCTTTGACAGTCGTTACAGGTAGTCAGTGGCCCGAAAGTCTGACAACCAGTCCTACCAAGGGGTATCGTATAACCCAGTACGGGTTGTGAAGGTCAGTTATGCAGTCGCTCCATGTAAAATACTAGTGTTCAGCTGCATCCGGTTAGACTAGAAGCCGACGCCAACATAGTTGGGAAAAGGCTAGTCAGATGATGAAGCAAAAACGTATTGCTCATGACCTATTAGTTTTGTGAGAAAAAGACAGCAATACAATAGTATCTAATGAGTGAAAGGGAAAGACATCAACGAGAGTCACTACCTCAGCCACTATAAGTTGAGCTCTTTCTAAAACGGTGATTTTATAATTTTACTTAACAGTTGAATATTATCCTATCTTTTTTATTACTCAAGGTCCTGGATAATTTTCCTCACCATTTAACAGCATAGGGAGTCTTTTTTTTAAGTAAACCGTAGCAATCAAACTTTCATACATATTGAATTCTCTAAATTGCTAGCGACATCACGGGTCTAACTTATGGTGGACACTGAAGAGATAGATACACACATCGAGTTATATTAGTGCGAAGTCACCAATGCGCATAACTTGCCTTCTATGCGAAATCTAGTTAGTTATCTGTGCCTGATCAGTGATCACTAATCACATGTTTCTCGATTTTGTAACATTTCGCTTAAAGCGAACGGAAGGTATAGTCTTGTATTTATATTCGAGTCTAAGAGAAAATGAACGATTGATTATTGAATTATAACAAGTATAATTTTTTTTTTCTAAAACAGAAAATTGAGCCTAAATTATAATTGGTAAAAAGGTAAAACGAATATAACAAACATTAATATTAATTTCACGTGTCATATTGAATTTAAATATGAGTGTTAACAAAGTAAAGAGCCTACATAAGAACAACCATTGTAAGCGAATACAACATTTTGACAGTGAAATGATTTATAAAGAACATAAAGGCAGCCACATACTATATCAGAAACATCGAGCTGTGTGAGACGACACACAGGTAATAATGACATAAAACAGAACTTATTTCTGAAACTCGTGTCTCGTTCTGTAAGATCCCATAATATCCCAAATAGTAAATGTACAAAAGGTTTTTTGATATCAGCAACTTATACTATCGCAGTTTATTATGAACAATAATGCTCCTACGTAATGTTTAAAATTCCTTTTGTTATTTATATATGACTGTCTGTCATTTGAGAAATTTAAAAAAACTATAAAAAAAAAGATTAAAATAACACTACCTACTTTTAAACGAAAATTTTCTTAAAAGTACACTCTACTTTACTACGAGGACGCTATAAACGTGTACAAGTATATAAAAATATTCGAGTGAGTATATCTATAACATAACATTGATACGCTGAAGCCGATTAAATTACTAAATTTTATTTTGCTACTTCTTGTAGAAACGTATGGGTGCTTTCAATTTAAGACCTAGTATTGTGCAGCGAGCCGGTGTCCGCAACTCAACGTCCAAAGCACGTATTTTTCGTACGTAATTTAAGACCTGTCAGTGCTAATTGATCAGTGCTCGTCCAATTTAGCAGTATCTAATGTACCGTCACCAATTCAAAATTAATTAATTCGCAAAATTAAAGTATTTTTCAAATATGTATCCAGGAATTATTGGTTAATGGTTTCATCCACGCAATTGAAAGCACCCAAGACGAAACATTCGAGAGAATTAACCCCAAGTATCCAACACTTGGCTGCACATATTCAAATAAAATTTCGGGGACAATATTTGACTATATTGTGCGCAGTCATTCGAATACATAATCGCTGCAGCCATTGTCGTTGCGTCAGACTCCATATATTTACGCAACACAACTTCCAACTTCGAAATAGACAAATTATTTTCTATGAAAAAGTTCTTAGAAAGCCTGAAACATAACTCCCATAACTCAGTATCGACAGGGAATATACTCATACATTTATCTATGATCTGAGCTGCTTTTATAGAGACGTCACCCTCCAAAATGTTAACGGTCGTTTTGGAAGATACTCCTTTTTTGCGATATTTTATTTCATCGCAACAACAGGGTAATGCACTGTAGATAGAAGGATCTATTACAGGATATGGTTCTTCATTGAGAATAGACAAAGAAACCTCTTTGATGCGCTTTGACATGATATTTTTGATGATTAGTTGGAGTTCTTCTTTCTTGGGGAAAGTTTTTGTCTCATTTTTTAGATCTCCATCTTGTATTGCAGTGTGCGTAATGTAAGTGGGATCGTTTTGAACTTCATACTTTAAATTGTCTAATAATAATCTTAAACAATTGGAATATATTTTGTTATGGTAGGCGAACTTAGCAGCCAAATTGCAGTTTCCTTTAAAGTTT